>JAMKQA010022620.1:0-46874 GCA_024699735.1 Posidonia australis
AAGTGAGAAGGCCTACCTTGTTCTAGATGTTCCTTCAAAGAAGACCCAAGATAATAAGCTCCTTGATGCTTTGGAAGGGCTGAGAATATCTCTGGATGCAAGAAGAAAGCTAAGAGCTCAAAGGGATGGCTGCAGAATTCTGGTTGCAATTGTGTGTTTTCAACTTTTCTAAATCCCTCCAATGGCTACCTATAGGTGTCTATTTATAGGGAATTCTCAAGGGTAACCCATGGAGAATGCAGGGAGCCTCGTAGACGAAAAGCCTGGAAGATTCCATGGCATATTCGTTGGTGGAGGTAACAGCCATAGGAGGTGAAAAGCCAGCAGCCAGAAAAGTGGTTGTACGCCATGTTGGTGCGCCACCTATGTGCGCCACCTATGTGTGCCAAGTAGCTGTGCTAGCTAGGTGTGCCAGGTAGGTGTGCTAGCTAAGTCTGCTAGGTAGGTGTGCTAGCTAAGTGCTCTCCCCTACTTGTCTGGATTTTTAATTGGGCTTAGGGCATATTGCAAGCTTAAGGTTGATCTGGCTAATGGGATTCAAGGGTCAGCCACATCCAAAGCATAATCTAGAAAATTATCAATGAGTCACCTCAAAATCGGGGTGTTTACACAAAGTCTTCCAAGTACATCAAATCAACCTAGAGCCATTGGTTAGAATCCAAGTGTAAATCCTACATCCTATTAACCCAGCACAAACTCTTGCACATTAGGCTAGCATATCGATTTAGCACATTTAGCCAGCATACCTGAATAGTACACTTTTCCAACACATTTGGATAGCACGCCTAATTGGAGCACTAAGCTGGCACACCATACTGGCGCACAAAACTAGTGCAACTCAATGGCTCACAATCACGATTTCCAAGTCGCTGGCTGTTTATTTAACCAACGATGCTCCAGCCATCATACCTATAGTGTGCTATTAGTCTCCACCATAATCTGTATGAGGATAATTCATTTGGTCTTGGGTGGAGTCCCTTTGTTTCTCAAGGCTTTAGAACTTCCAAAATTCCCAAGATCATTCACTATATACTGCCTTAGATAGCCATTGGTGAGAGGGGTTGGAAAAAGAGAGAGAGGAAGAGCCCTTGCACCTTAGCATAGAAGCACCCACGATCTAGCCTCTGCTCATAGCCCAAACTTCCTCCTTTGAGCAAGAAATCACCCACTTAGCATAGGAAAAAACCAATTCACCCATATCCTTCACAAAACCCCTCATCTTGCATCACTTGGAGGCAACTTGGGAGGAAAGAGACCTCTGTTTTTTAGCCACTAGAGCCCATTTCAAGCCACTCGTGGGGAAGAACAAGAGCACAACAATCAGGTAAGCATTCTGTCCTTTCCATGTAGCTAGACTATGGTCATGAGGTATGGGACTTTTCCATGGTTATTGGCTCTTTTGGGGGAACTCTTTATGATGGGTTGTATGTTGAATTTTATGTTTGCTAGACCATGGTTATAGAGCATAACACTCCCTTGGAATATGTTTTTATATAGCTATTCCTATCATTCTTTATTCCTATGTTCATCCTGATGAATCATATGCTTGATGAGATATATGCTTGCTTTTTTGTCCCTTTTTTTATTGAATCTCGTGGATGTGCAAGAATTGGTGGGTTTTATTGGATTTCATTGGTGTTATGCTAATGTAAGTGGTCTGATTTGATAGATTCATGACTCCCTTGTATGCCTATGCAAGCCTTTATGCTCTGTGTAGTTTTCCTTCTTTTCCATGTCGTTTCCTTTACATGTTTTAGTTTTGATTTTGTGCAATAGCCATTGCCTTGTGATTTTATTTGAGATGGGAGTGTAATCGGTGTGAGGCTTCTTGCCTTTGAGCACAAGACCCATTCATAGTTCCATGGGATTGTCACCTGTTCCTTTATGGCTTTATGGAAGAGGGTGATCCCATGTGTGTTTAGGGTTTTTGAACATCTAGGAGGAGTCTTCAGACAGTCTTTAGCATATTTACATGATTTTACATTAGCATGGCACATCAATTAGTCTACTACCTATTCTGTAGTTTCTGGGTCTCACCTAAAAGACACACAAAACTGGCACATATCAGTGGCACACTGAACTAGCGCATCAAATAGGTGCACCATCATGGTGCACCTTTCTGGCGCACCATCCAGGCGCACTTTTTTGGCACACTATCCAGGTGCACCTGCCTATTTTAGTGTGTAAATAGTAGCTTTTGGCATACTATTTTGCATGATTCCTGATTGGTTTCAACTCTAGTTTTTCTTGTGTGCTTTCTTGGATATACTAGGATCTTACCTGCATGATTTCACACTTATACATGCATGATAGCATAGGTTTTGTATGTAGCAAAGCGAGGACGTTAGCCACTCAGTATTAATGGATCCATGACCATGTTGGTGTAATATCTTTGTAACACCCGTAAAATTCATTTTGTAATTATTTACATTTTATGAATTTTATTCCTAGACGGGTATTACTGTTCCAAGGCCCGTTGTGTAGTTTTTGTGCTTTTTGGGCTGCGGCCTCATGGGCTTGCTTCTGTTTGCATGTCCCTGTGCATGGTTTGGCACTGTGCATTGTGGCACTGTGCATGTGGGGACCGGGTGTGGGTCCACGTGGGGCCTAGGTGTGGGGCCCGCGTTCGTGGGATGTTGGTTGTGGCTGGTGGTTGGGCGGAATGGTTGGTTGCTCGTGCGGTGTGCCGGTGGCTGAGACGCGCAGGTGAGCACGTTCCCAGCTACTACGGGCGCAGGCTTTATAAGCCGCACCGCACTTCTCCTCGCCGCTCATCACCACCTTCTTCTTCTTTCTTCTTCTTTCCTTCTCCTCCCTGGCGTGCACATCTCCTTCCCCACCCTTCCTTTCCTTCCTCCCCACTCCTCTTTCCACTCTTCTTCTCTTTCCACCCATATCCCCTGTTCCTTCTACTCGCGCATCGTTGGACAGAGAGAGAGGGAGGTGAAGCGGAGGGCTACAGTGGCAACGGTGGTGCATGGAGCTTGGGAGGAGCGTCCTCGAGGCTGTGGAGTGCTCCCGTGGTCGTGGTTGTGCTGGAGCTCGCCGGAGTCGATCGTAGATCGTCGAAGCTCATTTGAGGTACGCATCTCCACCTTATGTAATAAAGAGCATGAAATTGGTAGAAAATGCTAGGATTGTATGAAATCTAGGTAAATTTACTTTCCTATAATTTATTATGATTTTATGAGAATTTATGGCGAATCACCCCAATCAACTGAATCAGTACATTTAGGCATACCAAACTTGATTTTCGGCATGTCGAATGAAGGGCCCAAATGAGTTTATAAAATGTGTTTTCCGAGGGCTTTCTTGATTGCTGTGTTTTGTCCCATTGAGAGGGACTATGGGCCATCAGTGTTGGTCTCCTGGGACACCTGATGCGTCGTTTTGCCGAGGTTTTGGAAGAATTTTCAAAGGGTATGAAAATGGTTTTGGAAAGGGATTTCAAGGAATAGTTGGCCTATTTTGGAAAATATTTTCCTGGTTTTCTGTTTGCAGGCCGAGATAGTGTGGGACCATGTCGTCGGGACCAGGGAATGTGACGACATTCTCGGGTGGTCGGGCAAGACTCCCTGGTTAAGGTTGGGGGCTGAGATACCTAAGGTTTAGGGGCGTCGGGTCGTGGAGGTATGAGACTCCTTGACTGTCGTCTCGAGGCTAGGGTTGTGATCTGCGGGTTGAGGTGTCTTGTGGCATGATGGGGTGGTATGATACTCCTGCTGTCGCTATGAGCACTGAGGCTCCGGTGTTGTCGGGTGTGGAGGTTGGATACTCCCTCCTGAGCACCGTGTGTAGAGGACGCCATGAGGAGGCATACCCTGTGGTGGCCTATGCAGGTGGGACACATGCCCCTTAGTTGGTAGCGTCCTGAGAGATAGGACAGCCTTCCCAACGAGGGGTTGGCTCTGTGAGGGTTCTCCAAGTGGGAGAATCGTGGGACGGTGGTTGGCTCCTACACAGGGTGGCACACCGTGGTAGTGCAGAACGTCGTGGTCATTCCTCGGTCGACTGCGTGTGGCCAAAGTTAGGTTGCCTAGCGTCGGGCTTCCTGACTCACTGTGTGGTTTTAGCCATTGAGGGCCTTTGCTTGTGGATTTGGGTTAGTAGAGCCCTGGTTTGTGGTTTTGGCCGGTGTGGGCCTGATTTACGAGGTTTTGAAAAATAGTTTGCGAAATGAATTTAAAAAGGAAAATTGATTATAGTTTTGTTTTCAGTAGTTTTCGTGGTGTGCGTACTGGGTGACTTTTGTCACTCATACGTTTTTCCTAGTGTTTTGGTTTGCAGGTGCAGGCATGCAGACTTTTAGCGTAGTGCATATAGTCTGGAGTCTCCTAGCTACACACACAGATTCCTGGTAGTTTGATATCTACTGTTTAGCTTTAATTTTCCTGTAATTTAACTTGTTTAAATTATTATGGAAAATTTGGGACGTGACGGATCTAGTATCAGATCTCCAAGTTCACTAGGTTGCACTACACCTAGGGTGTCTGGTCTAGAGACATCATAGATTTTGCATGTATGGTAGGGTCTGCACCTGATTTTCGCCATGGTTTTCTGGTTGTTGCTTTGTCTGTGGTGCAGGTACTTTGCCTTTCTCTGGTAGGATGCTTCCTTGTGGTTGTAAGGGCAAGGCCCCTATCGTGGAGACCGAGTCTCGAGAGGACGTAAGTGGATGGAAAGCAGTTCGTGCGGAACTGAGGAGTTTGGCGCATGGGATTTCCCACGCGTTCAGCAAGAATAGTGCTAGTGGGCCGTCAGGTGATCCGTGGCTGAACCAGTTCTCGAAGCTTTGTCCACCGTCGTTCAAGGGCAAGGTTAGTGCTGAGGAGAGCATGGCCTGGCTGGAGAAGGTGGTGAAGATGCTGGAGAGCATGGCGTGCCCAGAGGAGCATTGGGTGCAGCTGGCGACCTACCTACTGGATGGTGAGGCAGATAGGTGGTGGAAGTCTGTGAGGCGGTTGAAGTTTCCAGACTCAGTCATTGTTAGCATCCAGTGGAAGGATTTCAAGGCGGCCTTCTATGACAAGTATTTTCCCGCTCTTGTGAAGGAGCAGCTTCGCTGAGATTTCCGGAGTCTGGTGCAGGGCACGATGTCGGTGCTCGAGTATGAGACTGAGCTCGCCCGGTTGGAACGCTTTGCTCCTGCCTATAAGTCTGAGGAGAAGCGGGCGTAGAGGTTTCTGGACAGCTTGAACCCTAGGCTACAAGTGAAGGTGATGGGCTATAGGTGCCACACTATGGAGGACATGGTTGGGATGGCTTACCGCTTCGAGGCGGAGCATTAGAAGTTTCTGGAGAGTCGTCCTAAAGGGAAGGGTAAGTCTTCTTTTACCTCTCGGTTCTCTTTCTCTGGTCCTCCAAGTGCCGGTAATTTGGGTAGTCCTGAGAAGAAGTAGAAGGCGAGGTCTAGTGTTTCCTCTATGGGCCGGCAGAGTTTTGCTGGGAGTAGCAGAGCTGGCCTCAGTCAAACAGGGTCTAGTGCTCTCGGTGGGAACCAGTGATTCAACTGTGGTCAGGTGGGCCACATCGCTGCATATTGTCCTCATCCTTGACAGACTCCTTCCTCCATGGTGTGCTATAATTGTGGGAAGGTGGGACACGTTCAGAGATCTTGTCCGGAACTGCCTAAGAAGGCAGGAAGCGCATCGCAGCAGCTGATTAGGGGACGGGTGTTCACCATTGCAGCTCGAGGCGCTGGGTCTTCGGGAGATGTTGTTGAGGGTAAGGATGAATAGTTGGTCATGTAACCCTCTGAGATATGTTGTAATCTCCATGTAATCTGGACATCTGCCTGATTGAATGGATGTGTGGTGTTGTTTTGTTTGGCCATCAGGTTCTTTTATTGTGGCTGGCCAGATGGCCAAAGCGCTGTTTGACTCAGGGAGCTCTTTCTCCTTTATCTCTGAGTCTTTCGCAGCGAAGTTGGGAGAGAGACCAACTAGACTGGCCTTTCATCTCAGCGTGGTGACACCACTAGGGGAGCACTGTTTGGCATAGAGGTATCTATGGTCTGTCGACTTGACACTGAACGACAGAGAGTTCGACGCCAGCCTAATCGTGATGGACATGCAGGAGTACGATGTGATACTCGGCATGGATTGGTTGGCACAACAGTCTGCTTTGATTGACTGTGCTCGGAGGAGAGTTCATTTCGGGTCTCCTGAGGATGGGTCTTTGTTTGTGCAAGGTGGGTGTCAGGGTGAGCCTAAGCTTGTCATTTTAGCTATGTAGGCTTATAAGTCTTTGGTCAGGGGTTGCATGGGATATCTAGCTAGTATAGTTACCTCCATTTCTCCTGAGTTGGGTGTTCACAACATCTCTGTGGTGTGTGAATATCCTGATGTTTTCCTTGACAATTTGCCTGGTATGCCACCTCATAGGGAAGTAAAGTTCTTGATCGATCTGATCCTTAGTTCTGGTGCTATGTCGAAGCCTCCTTAACGCATGGCGCTAGCAGAATTGCGATAGCTCAAGACTCAGTTGCAGGAGTTGCTGGACAAGGGGTTTATCAGGCCGAGCGTATCTCCGTGGGGAGCGCCTGCTTTGTTAGTCCGCAAGAAGGATGGTTCGCTCCAACTGTGTATAGATTATCGGATGCTGCACCAGATCACGGTGAAGAACAAGTATCCCTTGCCCCGCATTGATGACCTGTTCAACTATTTGCAGTTTGCATCGGTGTTCTCGAAGATTGATCTGAGGTCAGGGTATCACCAGTTGAGGATCCGAGACCCAGACATTCAGAAGACTGCTTTCCGGACGCAGTACGGGCATTACGAGTTCACGGTCATGCCTTTCGGCTTGACTAATGCACCGGCTGCGTTCATGGATCTGATGAATAGGATTTTCAGCCCTTTTCTGGACCAGTTCGTTGTAGTTTTTGTTGATGACGTGCTGGTCTATTCTCCTTATGTTGCGACTCCCGCCTTGCACCTAAGGATAGTTTTAGATACTCTGAGGTGTCATCAGCTGTATGCCAAATTCTCCAAGTGTGAGTTCTGGTTGAGCGAAGTCTTGTTCCTTGGCCATTTGATTTCTAGAGAAGGCATCTGAGTGGATCCTGCCAAGGTTGAGGCAGTGAGTAGTTGGGAGCAACCCAGGACTGTGTTAGAGATCAAGAGTTTCTTGGGTCTGGCAGGCTATTATAGGAGGTTTATCAGGGATTTCTCGTTCATAGCTGCGCCTTTAACAGAGTTGACCAGGAAGGGTGTTCCTTTTTGCTGGGACCAAAATTGCGAGGCAAGTTTCCAAGAGCTGAAGTCTCGTCTGGTTTCTGCCCTTGTGTTGTCTCTGCCTTTTGGAAATGGTGGCTTCACTGTGTATAGTGATGCCAGTGGCATTGGGTTAGGGTGTGTTCTGATGCAGCATGGCAATGTCATCACATATGCTTTGCGCCAGCTGAAGGACCATGAGAAGAACTACCTGACCCATGATTTGGAGATGGCTGCCGTAGTGTTCGCTCTTAAGCTCTGGTGACACTATCTCTATGGGGAGTAGTTTGAGGTCTTCACCGATCATTAGAGCCTGAAGTATATCTTCACGCAAAGGGATCTCAACTTGAGGCAGCGCCGCTAGGTGGAGTATTTGAAGGACTATGATTTCAGCCTGTCCTACAATCCTGGTAAGGACAACGTGGTCGCTGATGTCCTAAGTCGGCGTACGCACGTGATGGCGAGCTTGATGGTCAAGGAGTGTACCATGTTAGAGGATTTGGTGAGCTGCAGGCCGAAGCGGCAAGCTCGGGGAACAGTTGGTGCCTAGGTGGCCAACTTGTCTGTTTGCCCGAAGCTGTTAGAGTTTATTGTCGCCTGTCAACAGCTGGACCCATTCGTTCAAGCTATATTTAAGAAGTTGGAGGCTGGTGGAGAGCCTCATTTCTCTGTTGGGGAATATGGAGAGCTGAGGTATGATATGCGTCTATATGTGCCCCAACATTAGGAGGCCAGGCAGAGGTTGCTAGATGAAGCGCATCGGTCTAGGTACACTATACACCCTAGTAGTACGAAGATGTACCGAGACCTGAAGCGGAACTTTTGGTGGCTTGGCATGAAGAGAGATGTTGTTGACCATGTGGCGAGGTGTACTACCTGTCAGCTGGTCAAGGCAGAGCACTAGAGACCTGGAGGGACCTTGTAGCCGTTGGATATTCCTATGTGGAAGTGGAAGTACATCTCGATGGACTTCGTGACTGGTTTGTCGCTGACTTAGAGGAAGAACGACACCGTGTGGGTGATCGTGGATTGGCTAACCAAGTCTGCTCATTTCCTGGCCATTTGGGTGAAGCTTCTGATGCACTGCTTGGCGGAGTTGTATGTCTCCGAGGTGGTGAGGTTGCATGGTGTTCTGGTGTCCATCATGTCAGACAGAGACACGAGGTTCACCTTGAGGTTCTGGAGAACCATGCAGGAGGCCTTTGGCACTGTGCTCAACTATAGCATGGCATTTCATCCTCAGTCGGATAGTCAGACAGAGAGGACTATCCAGACACTGGAGGATATGCTCAGAGCATGTGCCTTAGACTTTCAAGGGAGTTGGGAGGACCAGTTGACGTTGATTAAGTTCGCCTACAACAATAGCTATCACTCGAGAATCGAGATGGTATCGTACGAAGCTTTGTACGGTAGGCCTTGTAGATCGCCGATTTGCTGGAGCGAAGTGGGCGAGCGTCAATTGATTGGTCTTGAGCTTGTGCAGTTGTATGCGGACAAGGTGAATCTGATCCGTAGCAAGCTGTTGGCTGCACAAAGTTGGGCAGAAGAGCTATGCCGATAGGAGGTGGAGACCGTTGGGGTTTTTGGTGGGAGACTATGTATTCCTAAAGGTGTCGCCGACCAAGGGTGTCATGCGGTTCGGGAAGTGTGGCAAGCTGAGTCCTCGCTATATTGGCTCGTACCAGATCACCCAGAGGATCGGTGAGGTTGCCTATCGGCTGGATCTACCACCAGAGATGTCGTCCGTGCACGACGTGTTCCATGTCTCCATGCCGAGGAATTGTCTGGCTGACGTTTCTCATGTAATCCCAGTTCAACAAGAAGGGCTTCAGGGAGATCTGTCCTTTGTGGAGGATGCCGTCGAGATTGTTGACAGCAAGGAGCAGGTGTTGCGGAATAAGGTGATTCCGCTGGTTTTGGTGCGGTGGCGGCATTATGGAGCCGAGGAGGCCACGTGGGAACATGAGGAAGCCAACCTAGCCCAGTACCTGTATCTTTTCACCTAGTGATTTTGAGGGCGAAATCTTCTTTTAAGGGGGTTAGGATGTAACATCCGTAAAAATCATTTTGTAATTATTTACATTTTATGAATTTTATTCTTGGACGGGTGTTACTGTTCCGAGGCCCGTTGTATGATTTTTGTGCTTTTAGGCTCGTGCCTCATGGGCTGGCTTCTGTTTGCGTGTCCCTGTGCGTGGTTTGGCACTGTGCATTGTGGCACTGTGTGTGTGGAGCCCGGGTGTGAGTCCACGTGGGGCCTGCGTTCGTGGGCTGTTGGTTGGGCGGAGTGGTTGGTTGCTCGTGCGGTGTGCCGGTGGCTGAGACGTGCAGGTGAGCACGTTCCCAGCTACTACGGGCGCAGGCTTTATAAGCCGCACCACACTTCTCCTCGCCACTCATCTCCGCCTTCTTCTTCTTTCCTTCTCCTCCCCGGCGTGCACATCTCCTTCTCCACCCTTCCTTTCCTTGCTCCCCACTCCTCCTTCCTCTTTCCCCTCTTCTTCTCCTTCCACCCATATCCCTTGTTCCTTCTTCTCATGCGTCGTCGAACAGAGAGAGAGGGAGGGGGTGAAGCGGAGCGCTGCAGTGGTTGTGGTGGAGCGTGGTGCTTGGGTGGAGCGTCCTCGAGACTATGGAGTGCTCCCGTGGCCATGGTTGCGTCGAAGCTCGCCGGAGTCGGTTGTAGATCGCCGGAGCTCGTTTTAAGTTACGCATCTCCACCTTATGTAATAGAGAGCATGAAATTGGTAGAAAATGCTAGGTTTGCATGAAATCTAGGTAAATTTACTTTCCTAGAATTTATTGTGATTTATTGTGTATTTATGGTGGATTTATGGGCATTTATGCCAGTGGTTGCGTTTTGGGTCGTTTTGACCCTTTTGTCTTTCTAATTTTATATCTTGATACTTGGTGAATGGATTTTAGTTTTGTTTGTTGGGATTTGGAGTAGACTCGAGCGTCTACATCTTATGTTTTATGCAAAATTTTTGGTGTTTCTTTAGAGGGTCCGATCGGAGGTCCCAGTTGAGGCGATTTCGAACAATAGGGTTTGGGCCGTTTTCTGGTTTCGTAGAATTTGGCATAGCTAAATGAAAACGACATACCGAATTAGTGAATTTCGGTATACCGATTTCGTCCGGTATACCCTTTTTTTGTCAGTTTGGTCCTGCGGTCAATTCGGCCTGCCGAATTACCCCGGTCAACCAAATCAGTAGATTTCGGCATACTGAACCTGATTTTCGGCATGTGAAATCAAAGCCCAAATGAGTTTATAAAATGTGTTTTCTATGGGCTTTTTTGATTGCTGTGTTTTGTCCCATTGAGAGGGACTATGGGCCGTCAGTGGTGGTCTCCTGGGACACCTAATGTGCCATTTTGCCGAGGTTTTGGAAGAATTTTCAAAGGGTATGAAAATGGTTTTGGAAAGGGATTTTAAGGAATAGTTGGCCTGTTTTGGAAAATATTTTCCTAGTTTTCTGTACGTGGGCCGAGACAGTGTGGGACCGTGTCGTCGAGACCAAAGAATGTGACAACATTCTCGGGTGGTTGGGCACGACTCCCTGGTTGAGGTCGGGGGCCGAGATACCTAAGGTTGAGGGGTGTCGGGTCGTGGAGGTATGAGACTCCTTGACTGTCGTCTCGAGGCTAAGGTTGTGGTCTGCGGGTTGAGGTGTCTTGTGGCATGACGAGGTGGTATGATACTCCTGTTGTCGCTGTGAGCACTGAGGCTCAGGTGTTGTCGGGTGTGGAGGTTGGATACTCCCTCCTCAGCACCGTGTGTGGAGGACGCCATGAGGAGGCATACCTTGTGGTGGCCTATGTGGGTGGGACACGTGCCCCTTAGTTGTTAGCGTCCTGAGAGACAGGACAGCCTTCCCAAGGAGGGGTTGGCTCTGTGAGGGTTCTCCAGGTGGGAGAATCGTGGGACGGTGGTTGGCTCCTACACAGGGTGGCACACCGTGGCAGTGCAGAACGTCGTGGTCGTTCCTCGGTCGACTGCGTGTGGCCAGAGTTAGGTTGCTTGGCGTCGGGTTTCCCGACTCACTATGTGGTTTTGGCCATTGAGGGCCTTTGCTTGTGGCTTTGGGTTAGTAGAGCCCTAGTTTGTGGTTTTGGCCGGTGTGGGCCTGGTTTACGAGGTTTTGAGAAATAGTTTGTGAAATGAATTTAAAAAGGAAAATTAATTATAGTTTTGTTTTCCGCAGTTTTCGTGGGGTGCGTACTGGGTGACTTCTGTCACTCATACATTTTTCCTCGTATTTTGGTTTGCAGGTGTAGGCATGTAGACGTTTAGCGTAGTGCATATAGTCTGGAGTCTGCTAGCCACACACACAGGTTCCTGGTTGTTTGATATTTACTATTTAGCTTTAATTTTCCTGTAATTTAACTTGTTTAAATTATTGTGGAAAATTTGGGGCATGACAATCTTTGCACCAATGCTTGGTCCATAACTTAAGCAGCATTACAGAGTATTAGGACACGCCTTACAGTCCCTTTAACCATATTTAACGTAAGGCACAACATGCACATAACCTAGCATTGCACATCACCCTTGGGCGTAGAGAAACAAGCGGCAAGGCCAACGTAGCCAAACAAGTGAATGAAAAACCTTGAAAGACCGACATGTCGGGCGCACGAAGGTGCCTAATAGCTTCCCTGTGTGTAATAGGCATTCTTACCTAACTTCCTGGTTCGTAATGACCTTTTCCATTGACATGAATCATACACATTTGCATTGTTTTAAAATAGTTTTCCTTGTCTCCTGTTTTTAAGTAGATTAGGTGATGACTCCTGCATTTCATCATTTTTTTTCGCTTTTTGCCGTGACTTTGTCAGCCATCTTGCGTTCGGCCTTTCCTGCCACATGTTTGTTGTGGTCTTTGACCTGTTGGGCCTGGTTGGTCAGTTTTGGTGGTTTTGGATAAAATGATTTGCAAAATGACTTTAAGGAAAAAAATTAATATAGATTTGTTTTCTGCTGTTTTCATAGGATGCGTGCTAAGTGACTTTTGTCGTTCACGTTTTCTTCATGGTTTTTGGTTTGTAGGTGCAGACATGCAGATGGGTTTTAGTATAGTGCACATAATCTGAAGTCTCATAGCCACACACACAGGTTCTTGGTAGATGATATTTCTGTTTAGCTTTTAATTTCCTGTAATTTAATTTATTTTAAATTATAATGGGAATTGAGGACGTTACAGGTCTGGCACTCCTAGTGCCACCTGATACTCACCCTCACTGCCCGTGGCTAAGGGAGATATGTTTAATCTCAAATAATGTCCTAAGAATAATTTTGAGCTTTAGGAAATGCAAAAGATTCCATATGCTTAGGCAGTTGAGAGTCTAATATATGTTTAAGTTTGTATGCATCTAGATCTTACGTACATTGTTGAAACATTAAATAGATACTAAAACAATTGAGGTTTGGAATATTGAAAAGTTGTCAAGCGGATCATGTAGTGTTTGCAAAGTTCTAAAGAATTCGGACTTGTGTATAAGGAATTGGATCAACTAAAGATCATTAGGTATTCTGACTTCAATTTTGTTCGATGTCAAGATAGTTGTAAATCTACTTTAGGTTATGTGTATTTGCTAATAGATAGAGCTATATCATAAAAAAGTGTCAAGTAGACATTAATAGCTCCTTCTATCATGGTAGCTGAGTATATAGCATGCTATGAGGCATGTAATCAGGGAATATAGCTAAGGAATTTTGTCATAGGTCTACTGATTGTAGATGAAATTAAAAGACCGTTTAAGCTATACTGTGACAATAAATTTATGGTATTATATTCTAATAACAATAGAAGCTCATCAAAGTCTAAACATATAGACATTAAGTTCTTGGTTATGATTAAAAGAATCCTGACTAGTTAGTTGTCTATAAAACATCTTGAGACAGACTCCTTGATTATGGATCTGCTTACTAAGGAAGTATTGTTCAAGGTTTTCCATGAGTATGTCGCTCGTATAGGTATTGTATTATTTGATGACATATCTGTTTGGTAGGAGTTTGTATTTAGATGCTTTATTGTAATAGACATAGTTTTCTGTAGAAATAAATTTTTTAATTATTTACATTTTCGATATTTATGTTGATCTCACTAAATGTTGGATCAATTGGATATGAACGTATTTAGATCACTTTGCCTAAATTTCATACTACACATCCACGCTTAATCCATGTCATTGGTTGTGTTTGCATTAGTAACCATTATTGGATTAATTACGTCTAAAGTAATGAAAACTTCTTTAATCCTATATTGGTACAGTTGATGGATTAGATTGTAATATGTCTTTATTTAAATAGCCATTTTTAAACTAATAAAGTTTTATTACTTTGATTGTTAATTTTATGTGTGGCTTAAGTGGGTGATTGTTGTGTTAAAATCCAATAAAATGTGAACTAATATAAAATCAATTGAAGTACTATAGGCTATTTTGTGATTATGCTCGTTGAAAGTGATTTATTTGATTTTGAGTTGAGTTTATTGACATATTAAATTGTGTGGGTTAATGTGTAAAGACCATTTATACAAATTCCTATTTTTTGATGGGTTGAATTGAAAACATATATAATTATAAAGTTTTATAAATAGAGAGTAAAGGTCTCCAAGCCCTAGTCTTTTGGCCTTTCTTTTCTCTCACCCTATCTTGAGAAAGAGTAAGACAAAAGGAGACTAGTGGTTTGAAAGACCGGATCTTGAGCACAAGATCAAGGACAAACACTTTAGTTTTCATCGTAGATTCAAGTACACTTCTGATTTTATTTATCTTTGATGATTTATTATGTTAAGATTTTGCGTGGGAAGAACGTATGATTTTTCCTTTGTATTCTTCCTTATTTCGATAAATATCAAATCCATATCATATTTGATTTATTTTTAAAAACCTTGAATTACATCAACTACGTTCTAATAGCAAATTAAGAAAAGACTAACCAACAATTCTTAATAAATATTGACCAACTACTACGATGTAGTTGACTAGAGTGAGTAAGACGTATATCCTTTTTTTGGGTTCAAATCTTGTAAATTATAGGAAAGAAAAAGAAAGAAAGAATAATCCTACTACTGTTTGAAAAAAAAAGAAAACAACTCTCGGTAAACATTGACTACCATCGACCAAAACCAAATACACACAACCAACAACTCTTAATATAAAATAGATACAAAACTCGACTTACTAGTCCACAATGACTCTTAACATAAAATAGATACATACCTCGACTACAACCTAATCGCAACGACTATTGGTAAACATTGACTTCCATCCACCAAAGTCAAATCCACATTTATCAATCACAACCAAGTTGAAGAAATCTAAAAGAGAGGAAGTGAGGTTGGTGGAGAATGGAGATGGAAGGCATTTCTCATTGGATGATGGTGGTGAACGCCATCAACATGCACGTCGTCGAGAAAGGCGAGGGCCCAATAGTCCTCTTCCTCCACAGCTTCCTCGAGGTCAAGTACTCCTTGCGCCACCAGATGCTCACCCTTGCCGCCCGTGGCTAAGGGAGATATGTTTAATTTCAAATAGTGTCTTAAGAATAATTTTGAGTATAAGGAAGTGTAAAAGATTCTATATGCTTAGGTAGTTGAGAGTCTAATATATGTTTAATTTTGTATGCATTTAGATCTCACGTACATCGTTGAAACGTTAAGCAGATACTTAAACAATCTAGGTTTGGAATATTGAAAAGTTGTCAAGCGGATCATGTAGTATTTGCAAAAAACTAAAGACTTCGCACTTGTATATAGGAAATTGAATTAATTGAAAATCATTAGGTATTCTAACTTCGATTTTGTCGAGTGTCATAATAATCGTAGATTCACTTTAGGTTATGTGTATTTGCTAACAGACAGAGATATATTATAGAAAAGTGTCAAGTAGACGTTAGTAGCTCCCTTTATTCTAGTAGCTAAGTATATAGCATGCTATGAGTCATCTAATCTAGGAATATAGTTAAGAAATTTTGTCATAGGTTTAGGGATTGTAGATAAAATTGAAAGACTGTTTAAGCTATATTGTGATAATAAATCAACGGTATTATATTCCAATAACAACAAAAGCTCATCAAAGTATAAACATATAGACATTAAGTTCTTGGTTGCAAATAAAAGAATCCTGACTAATCAGTTGTCTATAAAACATGTTGAGACAAACTCCTTGATTATGGATCTACTTGCTAAGGAAGTATTGTCCAAGGCTTTTTATGAGTATGTCGCTTATATAGGTATTGTATTATTTGATGACGTATCAGTTTGGTAGGAGTTTGTATTCAGATATTCTATTGTAATAAACATAGTTTTCTACATAAATAAAGTTTTTAGTTATTTACATTTTTAATATTTATGTTGATCTCACTAAATGTTGGACTAGTTGGATATGGACGTATTTAGATCACTTTGCCTAAATTTTATGCTACACATCCATGCTTGATCTATGTCATTAGTTGTATTAACATTAGTGACCATTATTGGTTGAATTACGTCTAAAGTAATGAAAACTTCTTTAATCCTATATTAGTATAGTTGATGAACTAGATTGTAAGATATCTTTGTTTAAATAGCCATTTTTGAGCTAATAAAGTTTTAATGCTTTAATTGTTAATTTTTTGTATAGCTCAAGTGGGAGATTATTGTGTTAAAATCCAATAAAATGTGAATCAATATAAAATCAATTAAATTATTATAGGCTATTTTGTGATTATACTCATTGAAAGTGATCTA
The DNA here is from genome assembly GCA_024699735.1 of Posidonia australis. Lineage (NCBI taxonomy): Eukaryota > Viridiplantae > Streptophyta > Magnoliopsida > Alismatales > Posidoniaceae > Posidonia > Posidonia australis. Next base: position 15,944 of record JAMKQA010022620.1, read on the forward strand.
TTTGATTTTGGGTTGAGTTTATTGACATATTAAATGATGTGGGTTAATGTGTAGAGACTATTTAGACAAATTTCTATTTATTAATGAGTCGAATTGAAAATATGTATAATTATAAAATTTTATAAATAGAAGGTTAAGATCTCTAAGTCCTAGTCTTTTGGTCTTCCTTTTCTCTCACTTTATCTTGAGAAAGAGTATGAGAAAGAGAGACTAGTGGTTTGGAAGACTGGATCTCGAACACGTGATCAAGGAAAAATATTTTGGCTTTAATCATGAATTTAGGTACGCTTCTAATTTTATTTATCTTTGATGATTTATCATGTTAAGATCTTGTATGAGAAGAACGTATAATTTTTCCTTTGTATTCTTCCTTGTTTCAGTAAATATCAAATCCATATCATATTTGATTTATTTTTAAGTACCTTGAATTACATCAATGTTGTAATCACAAATTAAGAAAAGACTAGCCAACAATTCTTGGTAAACATTGACAAACTAATATGATATAGTTGACCAGAGTGAATAAGGCGTATATCCTTCTTTTTGGGTTCAAATCTTGTAAATTACTGGGAAAAAAAATACAAAAAAGAATAATCACACTACTGTTTGAAAAAAAAAAAAACAACTCTCGGTAAACATGGACTACCAACGAGCAAAACCAAATACACACAACCTACGACTCTAAATATAAAATAGATACAGACATCGACTTACCCTCCCACAACGACTCTTAATATAAAATAGATACATACCTCGACTTACCTCGACTACAGTCTAATCGCAAATTATGAAAAAGACTAACCAACAACTGTTGGTAAACATTGACTTCCATCCACCAAAACCAAATCCACATTTATCGATGGCAACCAAGCTGAAGAAATCCAAGTGAGAGGAAGGGAGGTTGGTGGAGAACGGAGATGGAAGGCATTTCTCACCGGACGGTGGCGGTGAACGGCATCAACATGCACGTCGCCGAGAAAGGCGAGGGCCCAACAGTCCTCTTCCTCCACGGCTTCCCCGAGGTCTGGTACTCCTGGCGCCACCAGATTCTCGCCCTCGCCGCCCGTGGCTACCACGCCGTCGCACCTGACCTCCGTGGGTTCGGAGACACCGAGGCGCCACCCTCTCCGACGTCCTACACCGTCTTCCACCTTGTTGGTGACCTCGTCGACCTCATCTCCGCCCTCGGCGAGGACAAGGTAGTGTTGGGTGCTTTTGGTGTCTCTGGTTTTGTTTCGCCTTTTTGCTTTGGAACTTGGGATTTAGTGGAATTTCGGTGGTTGCATGCAAGGTGTTTGTTGTTGGGCATGACTGGGGTGCGCTAGTCGCGTGGAGTCTGTGTTTGTTCAGGCCCGAAAAGGTGAAGGCGTTGGTGAACATGAGTGTGGCGTATGGTAACCGCAATCCTGCTTTTAAAACCATTGACTACTTTCGGAAAGTCTATGGGGATGACCACTATATCATTAGATTTCAGGTATAAATTTATTAGAAAAAGGACACTGCTAGGCTCAAGCGGCTAACATGGCTGCTAGGCAGCGTTTTTTTTAAATTGTTTATATTTTATTTCTAACCACATGGATTGAATGGTAATTCAATTTGCACGTTATATAAATTTTATTGCAATTCAATCCTCTTCATCTGTAGGAGTATAGGATTCAAAACTCGAATAAATTTCCACATCATTCAGCCTTTTAGACTAACGCATCAGTCAATGGTTGAAAAAATTCAAAAAAAAAAACAACTGAAATTAAGATATGTTGTAGAACATTAAATGGATGATGGTGTGTTTAAAATTTAAAAACTTTCAGAAAATGAATAAAAATAGGTGACCAGCAACGGTTGTTACCACAAGCTGCCTCCTTTTCCTTATCGAATTCTAGTTGAATTTAGGGCAATGCTATGTTTATGTTATTGATAACTAGTTAATTAAGAGCTTGACAACTTGTCTAGCGGTTTGAGATTTTTACCTGATGTTCTTTTGTTGGTGATACATGGTTCTTCCTCGAATATTTCTTTTTTATACACCAAAGGCCCTATTATTATTTTCAATTTTTTGGTTGGGCTAGGCATGTGTAATAGGAGTGCAAACAAATCGGATATGGTACATATATGGATATATTACCATTTTCGTATCTATTTTTGAAGTTTGGATACAGATATGGATACGAATCTCATACGGATATGAAAACTTTATATCCATATCCTCAAAAAATCAATATGGATATGGATTGGATAAAGAGGGAACGAGTACAGATAAAGTTGGATATAAATACAGTTATGCAAATTAAATAACGGATTATACCATCAATAAGATTTTTCTTAAATTTACTATATCATATATTTATTTTCTACTATGTGTTTTATTATGTATAGATAAAAGTATCATGTATCAATTCAAACTAGATATGTTGATTGGTTAAACTAGTTTATTTTTAAAGAGATGAAGTTTTGTATCATATTTCATTTTGACTTCAGAGTCTTCTATAATATGGCAAGGTATGACCCTAAATTTCAATAATTTGATGGATTTTTATGTAATGTTACAAGTTTAAAAAAATTGAAGGATCTTTCTATAATATTCTAGAGACTTACTGGTAATTTTTTGAACATTTTAAGGACTTGGACGTAAGTTTAGTAAAATTGGAAACGTAAATTGTAATTTTTTGTATCCTAAAAAATAAATTTGATTATGTAAGAGATTTTATTATTACTTTTTAATAATCGAAGGTCTAGAAAGTAAATTTCAGTAAGTTTAGGACCTTTTTGCAAGTTTTTTGTTACTCATAAGTTATATAATTAAAGAAAAAAAAGAATATTATACAAGGATATGTGTATCGGTATCAATAAATATTATTATTTATATTCACTCAAAAATAAAATATCTATATCCGTATCCGTATCTGTTCAGATTCTTTGTATCCATGCGCGAGTAGATACAATTATCTATGCTCACTCAACATTGGATACAAATGTAGATATGGATATTGAACGGATAATTCGTATATGTTTGCACCCTTGATGAGTAATCATCCTAGGTTGGAGCCATTTACTACTTGGACAAAATATCATTATGCTTATTAATGCCTTTTGCATTTTTTTTTCTCTAGTTGCTTTCCTTAATTGTGGTCTCGTGCATGATTTAATTAATGTGCATGTGATACTTTAGGATGACTATAAATTTACAAAGACAGCGACATTTGCTTTGTGGTTTGTAATTGTAACACAGCCTATTGTAAAATCGTGCAGGTTTGCACCACATACATATCGTGAATTTGATTAGGTTATATTTAATCTTATCAGGGTTAATTTTTTTTATTTATTTAAAAGTCTGTTAACAGTTTGAATGTTGCATGTCACTTTGAAGATGAAACCTGATAATGGCCTAGGTTTATATACGTAAAAGAAATATCATTTAGTTGTGCAAAGGCAAACTCAATTTCTAGTTTTCATTGTAGACTCATTTACTATGATTAAGGTCATAGTTTTAAATATCGGTTTTGTGTTGGACTTTAATCGGACAAAAACATCGGTAGAAATGTCAATGGAAAGAGCTAAAAATATGGAAGTCTATGGAAATAATCGAAAAATTTTGAATTTTGATTTGAAACTCTAGGATAAGCTAAAATAAGAAATAATATATATTTAAGACTACTTAGATCAATTTTCTAAATATGTATCACATTAAAATATACTGTATGGACCTAATACAAATACTTTGAAACATAAATAATACGTAAAAATACTTAATAAATGTTTAAAAATATAAATGCTCATAAAAGTTACTTATATATATTTAATACAATAAAGAATGCCTTGATTCATCAAACTTTCCTTATTGTTGTTCAGTTATGTTGTGGTCATGATGAATTCGTTATCAAATTTGGGATTCTTTCTACAATACATAGTTGTTCCAAGACATAAAATTATAATATGTTTGGTATTCAACAATTTAGTAGTGATACTGTGTCAGTGGTAGTTGTATCAAGAATCTCATTGGTGGATATTGTGACATAATACTGGTTAAGAAGTTCTTTGAGATTGCTGAGAGATGTAATATTGACTTGGAGAATATTTAGGTGGTTGTGTGGACATGGATTTTTGGGGATTGATGTAGAATCGTTGTCGTGTCTACTCACTTCGATGATTCTTTGTGATTGCCACTTAATAAGTCGCTTTTGTCGGTTGACAAGGTACCTTGCGGCAGTGTGGTGGTTGTGATGATGTGAGTTCTCGGTTCATTAGGTTGGCGGCAGGATACTGCGTAGCAACGTTCGTGCTCATGTAATATTCTTTTTTTTCAAAACAAATAAGAAAAAGAGAAAATGAGTTAGACTAGGTGTAGTAAACAAATAATAAAAAGATAACAAAAGAAAAACATAAACGTGCAACTAAATACTAATCGGGAGTTGTTCTTGCATGCATATGTCATGGGTAATTATATGAATGTAAGCTTTTTTATGATAAAATAATGACAAAAGGAAGATATTCTTTTCACCCTCGTACGCTGTAGAGTAGATGAGGAAGTGGAGGCCTGTTTATGGAACTCTGGAGGTGCGCTTTGGCTATAAAAAGGGACTAGATTTTTGAGATTTAAGCTTCTAAGAGAATATGGACATGGAAGAGGGAGGCTATCTCTCTTAAGAACATTACTCCGTCAGTGCTCCACTTTCAATACATGGTTCCTAAATGCATGGATGCATGATTCAAGCACAAAATGCAAATACATGGTCAACAATCAACATGCAATGAATGGTCTATATGGTAGGTTAGGCCAGTAGAGTATGGATGGTCCTTAACCATATAGACATATGCAAAATTCATGGATGTAATTCGTTATCTTCAAGTGTTTTTCATTTTTGAGCAAGATCAGTACTCTCAGGAAAGGATCGTTGTCTCACAACTTGACTTTGTAAGTAAAGGAGTTCTATGAATAAAGAATCGGGTGAGGGAGTGAATTCTTCCTTTGCCAAACTAGGATTTTACCTCTTAGTCAGAGTAGTGTGTTTGTGTACATGATTGGAACTCCAAATGCGGAAGTCTCTTTTCAGTGGGACTTGGTGTAGTGCCATGGTAGGGTTTGATGTAGTCTCACGGTAGGACTTGATGCACTAACACGTGGTTGGGTGATACCTGCATACTTAATAAAACATGTCAGTAATCAAAGGTGTACTTTTTCCTACCTTAAAAGGTCGACTAAGTTGTCTAGGAAAAGTACTGTAATGCTATCCTTTACTCCCTTATGCTTAAGATTAGGTAGAGGGAATTAGTCTTGGTCTTAGTTGGGAGATGGAAAACTGTAGTCTAGTGGATGCTAATGGTGAGTCATCCGTGGATGCTTTAAGATCATTGCAGGGTAATGTCTTTGTTGAGAAAAAATGTACCAAAGCCATGAAAGCATGCTTGAGTAGGACATCTAACTTCAAAAGCTGGTGGATCGATGTTTGCATCACTGGCTCGACTAGTTTGAGTTTCTTTACTTACTATGTTTTCACTTGTAGGTAAGGTAGATGGTACTACTTTTTATTTTTTTGGTTTTTTTAATTTTCTGATTTTTTTGGAATTTTGATTTTCTGATTTTTTTTGGAACTTTTGGAATTTTCTATTTTTTTTTTTGATTTTTGAATTTTTTGATTTTTTTTTATTGATGATTGATGATTAATGATAAACGCAGTCACAATCGTCCCTCTTATGTCTTTAACATTGTTGTTTTGTATTATTCAAGGTGAGAGAGTCGTCCCTTTCATCATGTCTTAGCCTTTTGATGATTTAGGACTTCGTACTGGATTTAGTTGATTATTAATTCCTTTATTTATTCAGCCCTTAAGTTTCGAGGATTTTCCTGTCTCTTGCTTATGTGTGGAAGAGTGGAGGAGACTTAAGGTTTAACAGGCTCTTGACGTCGGTTAAAGTTTTTGTGTCGCTTGTTGGTGGTTGGTCCTAATACACTTATAGTTAACCTAGGGGTTTTTGGCTTTCATTTTTGTTTTTCTTTTTTTTTCTTTTGAGGTTCCCTTTTCTAGATATTTTTCTGTAAATGTTCGTCTATCATTGTCTTCTTTGACTTGTGTTATGGTGGCACATCTACTTATTCGTTAGTTGTCTCATCTCATTTTGAGTACGAGTCCATCATTGCATTCTCGAACTTATATTATGACGGTGTACCTAACTTTCGTGTTCTCTTTTTTTGGGCGTTTTCTAAGTTATTTAGTTTTGATGTGCTCCTCTATCACTGTCTTCTCGGATTTATGCTAGGAGGTCACGTTGTACAGGGCGAGTGGGTTTTATAATATGCGTAAGCACTGAGTTTGCTTTGCTCTTATCTTCCCGTGTAAGGTGTACGTGTAGATAGGACAAGGTTAAGGTTACCCTAGTCGCTAAGCTTCCTTTCTATATAGGAGATAGTTTTCTTCCTTAGTTGGTACTAGGTCTTGACTCTTCTTTAAGCTTTTAGTATGTTGATTGAAGGGTGTACTTCTAGAGTATATGTAATTTCCAAGGATCTGAAGGTATTTTCTAGTCATTCTATCCGATTGGGTGAACCTTCCCTAGGTGTTACAGTCTTTGCTTGGGAAAAATCCTAGATAATACTTTGCCAATTCTACTTAATGGATTAAGTGGTCAGGTGTGTAACTTACACTGATCATTCATCTTTATTATTGCTTTCTATTACTGCTATCCTAACATACAAAATAACAAAGACAAATAAAAGGAAATGTTCATGTAAAAAGAAGATTAAATGTTTTATTTACATATTTTTGAAATGAATAATGACCTTGTCCCTAGTCGAGTTCGGTCGAGTTTCTTATTGCCTTTCTTAGATGAAGGGCCTTACCTGTAGGATGGTTGTAGGAGCTTGCCCCTGGTGTTAAGTACTTAGGTGTTAGTGGAGGTGGTGTATTTATTCATTTTTCTTTTGGTTTGCGTCCAAGTTTTGCCTTATCAGGGTTACAGTTGGATTTATCTTGGCTTGATTGCTCTTACATGCCCCTAATGGCTGAGTGTCCTTGTGAAGGGTTCTTTTCTGTTGAAGTATGACTACTTTTGTCTCCCTCGCTCTTCTCTTGATTGGTGTACTCATTGATGCCCCTGGTGGGCTTACTTATCTTTGCCAAATCTGGTGGCTTGGGAGGAGGACTGATTCTTGCATGGTCTTCGTGGGGATGTTGGTAGAGCTAGTTGATAGCGGCCTTCAAGTCGAACTAGTCTTCATCGTTGTACTCATTGTAGACTGCTGGCGTGCCCTCTAGGTCTTCTGCTTGATCCTGCATTAGAGGTGGTCCTTGGTTAATGGAGGTTATAACGCCTTCGGTTAGCATTTCTTAAACTTATTGACTGTCCCAAGTGTCGTCATCCTGGTCGTTGTATTCGTCATAGACCGATTCGTCTATTGTATTCTCCTAGAATTCGTTTAAGTCCACTGTCGACGTACCTAGCTCCTCTTCATCCTTGAGGCTTGTTTGCACGCATCCAGTATCGACTCGTCCTCCTTGACCTCCATGTGGATAGCTGAATAGTTAGGCAACGGATCTCCACTCCTTTCCAGTATTTTGAAAGCGTGGTTGAGTGGCTCTTGGTATTCCCCTTCAACTTTGTGGTAGCTCTACGGTGAAGGGATGGCGTAGTAGTCTTTTTGCCTCTGTTGTTACCCTTGTTGCCTCTACTGTTGCTCCTGTTGGACGTACACTTTGTGAGTGGGAGGCTGTTGGAACTAGGGTTGTTGTTGTTGTTGATATTATTGGGACTGTCGTTGGATTAGTTGCTGCAGTAGTTGGTGTTGGCATTGCTCCCGATGATGTTGTGGCTGATAGTGTATTGATTGCCCCTGGTGTTGGAGTTGTGATCCTTTCTGTTCATATTGGATCAAGACTTAAGCCATGTCATTTGCAATGCCTTCGAGTGTGTAGTCAGAGATTTTCCTCGTCCTTTTCTTTATACTCCAGGAAGTATAGGCCTTTCCTGTTGCGGAGGATTCTTGTTGTTTTGTCGTACAATTAGGAGTATGTGTTGAAATCGCCTATCAGTAGGCCCGCTCTGAGAGCTCTAGTAGTGTTCCGAGTTATGACTTCCATTAGGAGTATCTGAATGGACTGCCATTTCCTTTCATCTACTGGCATAGGTGGCGAAGTCTTCGTTTGATCTCATTTTCTCAGTAAGGAGGTCCGCAATGTTGGACTTGTACTGGATACGGTGGACGTACTGTTGTAGAAACTTTGTCAACACAATTTTGAAGTCATAGAGGTCATAGATGGTGAGTGTGTTGAACCACCTTAGTGATTCTCCTTTCCAGTTTTTGCAAAAGAGATAAACTGTTAGCCCATTATCATGTTAATATAGTAGAGCGTTCATAGTGAAAGTGGCTAAATGACTTCTTGAATCGCTTGTCCCATCGTACTTTGGTGTTTTAGGCAACTTGAACACGGACAATGAGATGAAAGATGGAAACTTGGACGTGTCAAAGTTGACCGGTGCTTTTGAGGTGACCCTTGCTTCTGCAAGTGTATTCTTGATCATACTTTTGACGTTGGAATTTGCAGTGGCTGTTTGTCTCTAGTCCTGGTATCCTTGAACTTGGTGAAACTGTTGCTGTTGAGGAGGAAAAGAGGGTTGAGTAAGTGTATAGATGGAGTATGATAAGATGGGGTTGCTCCTAGATGATGGTGGGAGTGATATCTTGGTGGGGTTTACGTAGCTTGCTGGGCAGAGGAAGGGTAGCTTGACATAGTATGTTAAGCGGGAGATTGTGTAATTGGACCATGGATAGAAAAATTAACTGTTGAGCTCGATAGCACTGTATGTGTATTTCCCATGAAAGGTGTAGCTACTAGGTCTTGTGATATATAGAGGAAGAGGGTCCATAAGTATTTCGAGTTGGTAGGCTAAAGAGGCTGTAGTGGGCTATGAACTGATGGGTTTGGTTGGAGGTTCCGATAGGAAATTAGTGTGAACTAATAGATGATGGAACACCTCATGGCTGTGAATAGCTCATCTCTTCTCCTCCTTTTCTCTCAATGGATTGGACTTTATGTGGGGTTGATGCGTTGAACTGAAACCAGGTCGGCTCATGGACTTGCTTGCTTGACCCATGCTTGATATTCCAGAGTAGTTGAAGTAGTGGGCTTTTGATGACATGGCCTTCTCTTGTTGCTTGTCTTTTTAGGATATTATAAGTTTAAAGGAGAGTTATAGACTCTATATAACACTACTTGAAACCATTTATAAGCTTTCTAAGAAAAGGAAAAATTACAACTTTAATGCAAAAGCTTACAACTTTTTAACAAAGAAAGTGCAAACACTATTCCAAAGGTTCCTGTAATCATGCAAATGCAAATCACTCTGCAAGTAAGGCAAGTAGATCATTGTCTTTTTGATGTTGCCGATATGTGCAGCGTCAGAACTCATCGTGAGTGGCGATGGACAGAGGCGTTGATCAGACGAGCGACATAGTTGTCTGTCTGTTCCGGCAGTCAAGATCTATCCTGGACAAACTAAACGTCAAACAAATCTAATTAACAAGCAAGTTTCAGACTAGAAACACGGATTTTATTTGTTACAATAATTAATTAATTGATTGATTAATCCTGTGTTATCTCAACTTGTTTGGGTACCTATAGCAAAGGGGTGTGGCTTTTCTTTCAAGGTTCTAAGGTTACACTCAATGAGTTTGTTTTTTTTTTGAGTACCACTCTTAGACCTTTGGGAGGTCTATAAAGGATGCCTAGGTTGTGGGTTTGTCTCTCTATAGAAGGGTCTACAATCTATGATTCTGTCCTTAGGATCATTTCCTAACAAATCACAAAAACAGTAAATAAACAGGAAACAATAAGATATCAACTATTTATTAGGATATGTTACTGACTCATGGAGAAAGGTGGTGTCAGAAATATGTCCTTAGGATACTTTGAGTTCTTGAACTAGAAATCATAACTAGGCAGAGTATGGGAGAGCGGTTTGCGTTGGTCTGGTTCTCTTAATCTGATTATTCTGACTAGAAAGAGATTCTCCAATGAACTTTACTCTTATTGTAAAGGAAATAGTTTCTACCTTAATGGTGAACAGAAAACAAATCTAAAATCTAGAAAAAAACTAAAAGGACAGTGGGCAGGTTATTATTGGATTTTATTTACTAAACACTGTAGATCTCAGAAAAATAGTGTAATCAGATGAAAAAACAAAATAAAGATTTACATTGATGAAACCCTGAATATTTAATGTCCCCTGTACAAGTGGCAGTAAAACCTTGAGTGCGATGAGTGTTAGCGCCTTAATGATCGATGGCGTGAAACTCAGGAGGAATATTGGTGAATAAAAATTCACTGGATAAAGGCCTGAGCATCGTAAAATCCTAAGCGTATGGATTCTAGATCGAAAACTGTACCTAAATTTGAGAAAATAAAAACAAAGAAGGGAAAGAGAACTTTACATTACACAGGGGTTGACTCAAATTGGTCCCACTGTGATCGCCATTTTTTGTAAACATGGATTTTTAGGTGTTGATGTAGAATCGTTCTCGTGTCCACTCACTTCAATGATTCTTTATGATCGTCATTTGTCTATTTACTTTCGCTGATTGACAAGATACCTTGTGGAAGTATAGTGGTTGTGATAATGTGGGTTTTCAGTTCACTTGGACGGCGGTAGGATGTTGCCCAGTGGCGTTTTCGTGCTCATGTAATATCGTTTTCTTTAAAACAAACAAGAAAAACAAGAGAATGGATGAGACTAGGTGTAGTAAATAAATAACAAAAGAACAATATAAACGTGCAACTAAATGCTAACCGGGGGATTGTCCCTGCATGCATATGCCATAGGTAATTGTATGAATGTAAGTTTTTTTTATGATAAAATAATGAGAAAAGGAAGATAATCCCTTCATCCTCGTGCATTGTGGAGTGGATGAGGAAGTGGAGGTCGGTTTATGGAGCTCCGAAGGTACGCTTTGACTGTAGAAAGGAATTGGATCTCTAGGATCTGAGCTTCTATGAGATGATGGACATAGAGGAGGGGGACTATTTCTCTCTCTTAGGACTTCTCTCTTTCTCTCCTCTCTAGGGCATGAAGGTGGCTCCTTAAGATTTTAATGTGTCTTCTTTCAAATTCTTGATCTAGAGGTTTATTTATAGAGTTTGAGGGTTGGAGATCTTGTAAAAAATGAGATATAGATCAAGGGTCAAGATGAAATAATCTGAAAAAAGTAGAAAATCGAGATTTAAGCTCGTCACTTATGGGACAGGTGATAGAATCCTCAAGTCGCCACCTGGACAAACGACAAGTCTTAAGATTCTAATTTTAGCTTTACGCGATGAATCAACATCTAAAAGGCAATGAAATCTACCACGTAAGTCAGTCGTTAGTGCTTATGGCGTCGAACTACCAAAAATATTTTTTTTGAAAAATTAAGATCATAAAATATCTATTACGAATCTATTATCAAATATTGACTAAATCAATTTTGAAAAATCATACTCGTAATTTAAAGATGTTTTAAATTAATATCTATATTCAAAATCCACTTAAAATATTAAGTAAAATGGATTTGAAAATCAAATCTTTAATAATTACGAGAAAACTCAATTAAAATTAATGATGTATTTGACTTAAAATAGATTGCCAATCACTTGGATATTTTAGATTTTATCTTTTTTTTAGTATTATCATGAATTAAATATAAGCTATAACATTAAAATGTGATAATTTATTATAAAATCTCATTTTTGGTAAAAAAAATAAAGATAAGTGATTTTAATTATCAAGTCATCTAAATTTCAATAATGTTTTGGATTATTTGGCATTTATAATGATTTATATGATAATCACATATTATTTAAATGTTGGAAAACTATAGAAATTATAATAATTATGGAAAAAAATCATAATAACATCTGTAAATATCATAAATATTATATTAAAGTCTAGGATGACAAATTATTTAGAGAGAGAGAGAGGTTTAGGACATGTGTCGTTTACTGAGATAGTACTTGAAACTAGTCGCCACTTGGAGTGGCGACGAGTATTGTTGCCTATCAGACAGGCAACATCTTGTCTTTTATAGATTATTCCATTGTCTTTTATTTTATTTCACAGAGATGTAATAAAAATCTAGAAAATCACAGAAATTCCATGAAAAAATCTGGAAGAAGGTTAGAGCTCTTTAGCCACATGATCTAGGACGCTTTAAGGGTTCCTATCTTAGGTAAACTCTGGAAAATGTAAAAATAGGATATTTACAAGTTACTCTTCATATTATGTTAGAGGAGATACATAATCAAAGAACGAGTTTATATCCCATCTAGTTTGTTTGCTTGAGTATAAGAAGATGTTCTTATCCATTCATTTTCAGTATTATACTCTATTTGTCCAATAGAATCACTTCCATAAGAGTTATAATTATAAGGATCTTTAGGATCATAAATACTAAAAATGTCAAGTGAGTCTAATAAAGATTTTTTTGTATGACTACTTCAAGAGTCTTCATGTTGACCATGACAAATTCTTCGTCGATAATGAATTTTTAGTCGTACTCTATAATCCTTGTCTTGTGTAGCATGTATAAAGATATCTTCTTTTGTAAATAGACTAAATGGTCTCTAAGTCTCTCTCTGTCATTATGGCTCCTCTGTTGTACGTGGGGAAGCATCTCCAATGTCATCATTGTCGTCGTCTAGTGGTGTGACATCATCACTCCCTAAGTTCGAAGTATTTTCACGAGAACGTCCTATGAACTCATATATTCCTTTATATTGATACCCGTCTCATAAGTAATTCTAAAACATAGTTTAATTTTTTCTTTATCTAGAATTAGTTCTCTATTTTCTTCAACTACTGAAGTATGAGATTATTTTCTTCGTCCTTCTTATAAATATATGTAAGATCTATTAGATCCAAATAATCATTATCTTCTATTTCTTTGATATGTTTTATTCTTGTCGTGCGTTGTAGTATACAAATACCAAGTCATTCAATCCTATAGTCTCCAATTTATTTCTTCTCTTTATATGAATAAGATTGAATGTATTTTAATTTCGTGCAACCTGTTATTTGAGATAAAATCTTTACAATAATATTCTTCAGATTTGGAACATCTGTACCATTCAAATATGCATTATTCACTTATATTACCTACATTATGGAGTAATGTTAAAAAATTAGAGAAATAATGTTAAAAACATTACTTGATATCATTGTATTACGAGAGTGCATCGTGTGAGGCTCTCGTAATGATAGAAGTTCGTCCTTAACATTCTTGTATCATTGAGAGCTTGTACTTGGAGATCAATATCAAGCTTCAATTTTTTTCATGTCTTTAACAAATGCTAGTAAATTAGTACGACTACCAAGTTGATTGGTATATTGGAATTGTGAATTCAAATAAAATGCTACATTGATCAAAAAACTCATTTAGTAAATAATTGTGTACAAAATTAAACATAATATTGAAAAATATAAATGTACATCTTAAAATACTTAGTAACTTAATGCAAAGGATGAAAACACATGTTGGAATATCTTTCCTCTATAATTTAAGATATGTTTTAGATATAGTTTTCGAGTATCATGCTCTGCATGCCCTGATAGTGTACTTGACAGAAGACTAAGGTACGGACACCTTTCCAACTCGCATGTCTCCAATGGTAGCTAGTAGTCATTACTGTATCTCGTAAGCCTACCATGGTGGTCTTTTACATGTCTTGTCATATCGCATATTCCTAACAACACACCTTACCATGTATGACTCTTCTATTAGAGCTCAATACGCATCCATATCATTATTGTTAGTGTACAAACTCCATAATGATCTTCAACTACCATCTTCAGGTATAAATACACCATATTGAATGTGACTATGGAGGCTTGGTTCTTTCTTCAGAATCTTAACACTCTATACTTCCGCTCTTAAAATCTTAGTCTCCCTTTTCACTCACTTAAACATTGGAACATCCTTGACCAACCCACACCTAGTTGAGGTCCTTTAACTCTTCTCCTTTTGTTCACAGACTTTGTGAACCAACTCAAACCAACACCAACTGGAACTGACCAGCGGCATCGCATAGGCTGGGGGTGAGATTATTGTTTATGACCTCATGTTTTGTTGGTGTCTTTACTTTACAATGTTCTTTTGCTGCAACATCAAGCATCTGTTGCAGTTAATGTCCTTTTGTTGTATTTACAAGGATAGTATTGATGAACATATATTTTGTTACAATTTAACCAACTTTTTTCATGGTATTTCTAAATGTCTTTAATAGTCTTATATTTTAGGACTTCTTTTCTAACTGTAGTTGCATCTAGATTGTCGTATCTTTGACTAAACATTCTGAACATTATAGCAATGCTTTTATCTTTACCCTTCTGTGTACTTTGATTACCACTACCATTTTCCTTATAAATTGGAATACTAGTTATTTTATGGAATTTTAAAATTTGCTCTCTATGTCATTCTTTATTTTTAGACTCCATTAATGTTCTTTTATACATTTCTTTGTCTTCTAGAGCATCATAATTTTTTTGATAAACTATATTATTGTTTGAGTCATATGTGGGAATAGTACGAGAAGTATCTTCATTGAAGAGAATCTTGTTGAATTTTTCTTCTATTTTCTTCTTCTCACTTTTCCTTACTTTAATATCTTTTAATAGCTCTTTTATTTAAGCAAACACTATATATGAGCACGATTTACACTTAGTTACATTATTGTTCCCATCAACAAGATGTTACTTTAATTTTATTATTCTTCCACTATCATTTTCTTGTCATAGTATTTGCAATATGTCTTTTTTTTTCATTGTCAATAGGATATGCATACAACTAACCTAAATCATTTGATTTAAATGCCCTTTAATTATTACGATCTCCACTATTTTCAAAACTTGAGAAATTTGACATTATAAAGGTTGAAAATAAAAGATAAATGTCAATAATTTATTGAAATAATGTATTTCAAATATTTTCTGATTTTCTATAATGTTTCATTATTTTTTACAATTATTCATTATTTTTTTATTATTTACCAAACATTCTAATTTTTTAAAAAATTATAAATATTTTACCTTTTTAATTTAATTTTGAAGTTTACTGATTTTTAATGATTTTATAGAATTATTAGGTTTAATCTATGTATTATTAGGTTAGATTTATGTTATATCAAGTTATTAACATCAAAACACAAAAAACTGAAAAAACCTTAGATTTATGTATTATTAGGTTGGATTTATGTGATATCAATTTATTAACATCAAAACATAAAAAAAGAAACATTGAAAAACCTGAGATCTATGTATTATTAGGTTTATACCTAAGATCTACATGAAAAGTTTAAAACACAAACAAAAAAAGGGAAAAAAAGCAAAGATTCTTTGTGAAATTCAAGTGTTATTTCTTAAGGATAAAAATTGAGAGAAGTTAAGGAGAGAAGTGCTTGTAGCACCATTAGAGGAGCTAGTATGCCACAGTCAACAAGATGAAGCGGTATGATAGGAAAGGAGAGAATAGGTGAAGGAAAGAAAGTGATTCTGATCTAGGGCACAGCCTGAGCCGTGCATGTCATCTCCTTTGAAGGGTTTGTCGACTACTTAGGCTCAACTTAGTGTAAAAATCACATGGAGTTGAATGACACAATCAACATGAGTCGACATCCAGGCCAAATCCAGTAATTTGCAATTTACCAAGGCTTATCGTGTTGCCTAGCTCCAAGACCAACAAGTGTCAATGATATTTCACCAACACAAGTTGATGTTAAATACTATGATTAAGGTGTGATAGGTAGGATATTTGAGTTATCTTAAAAGGCTAAACCTAGTGCTTTAGGATTCCATTGGTAAGGTGGAAATCATCTCTATGGTCATACTTGGGTTGTATTGTTTCACACTATGCATGTCTCAAGGACGAGGCTTGGAGTTTTTTATTCAAGTTTTCAAGCACAATATACCATATACGGCTTGCGTAACTTGAAAACCATCACTATTGAATCCAACCATGCATCATTAAGTTTTGTTCCTATCTAAGGCTTTGTTTTGTTTGCATGACTTGCAATTCCAATAAGAATTGAAAATCCTAGAGTTAGGAATTCCAAATCAAAGAATTGTAATTTGGGTGTTTGGTTTCAATTTTAGAACTAGATGTTCTAGAGTTTGGTTAAAAGGATTTGAGTTCTCGGAGTTTGGGTTTGACTCTAAAAAGCTTGTGGTGAAGTTACTTTTCTAATTATGGAGAAAATCAAAATGTTGGATTTCATATTCCTTCAATTTTTCGATGTAAAATAAACTTCCTACAAAACTCGTCTTCTTGGACAAATTACCTCATTTGAGATTTGAAACCTAAAAACAAACAAAACAATGGAAGTACAAGGAATTCCTCTTGATTTCTATCATGGTATCAAATGTCGACATGTGTCATCGAAATTTCGCTGACACGTGTTTTATTTTTAATTTATCGACTTGACTTAGACATAATATCGACATGAAAGTTTTCTGAATAAATGTGATTTTTTTTTGTGTTTCCACCAACACAATATCAACATACCGATATTTTGCCGACACGTGTCTATTTTTCAATTTGTTGAAATCTTACATGAAATCAACATTTAGAACTTTGATTTCTACTAACTTACCGCCAATTTCTGCAAATTAAACACACCCTAATGAGAGTTGTGCTTAGCACATCTTGTCTAAAGGACTGGATGTTTTATATTACATTGTGGTGTTGCAGGAAGCTGGAAAGATAGAAACCTTGTTTGCTCAGTATGGCACTGAAAATGTAATAAAGAGGATTTTGACGTATCGCAACCCTGGTCCACTGTACATATCCAAGGAACTTGGAAAGCCACCTACTGACATTATCCTACCATCCTGGTTGACACAAGATGACATCAACTATTTCACTGGCAAATTTGAGAAATCCGGCTTTACTGGAGGGTTCAACTACTACCGATGCCTAGATCTGTAAGACACTCCAACTAAAAATTATGAACTACAGAGATGCAAGTGTGCTGATTACATTAAATTTACTTTTGATGGTTGATATATCCTTCGTTCATTGAAAATGACATTTTAAATGTCCTTATTCCAAAAATATTTGATTTCATTTCATCTTTGACGTTGACAAAGTTAGATATATGCTAATTTTGGACTATGTTATGTTTATTTTATTTTTCAAAATGCATTGATGCTAATAGTGAATTGCAAATGCTCTGGTTCTGCTTGTAAAGTTTAAATGTTTATGGAATCTGACGTTGACAAAGTTTATGTTTTCATATTGCTAAATTATGACGTATGTGCAGAAATTGGGAACTCACGGCACCTTGGACTGGAGTGCAGATAAAGGTGCCTTCGAAGTTCATAATAGGGGACCTGGACCTGACGTACCATTATCCAGGTATCCAAGATTTTATCAACAAAGGTGGGTTGAAGAAGTGTGTTCCCTTCCTCCAGGATGTGGTTGTTATGGAAGGAGTGGGTCATTTCATCAACCAGGAAAGGGCGGCTGAAGTCACAGAACACATCTATGATTTCATCCGGAAGTTCTGATTTGTTCCGTCGTGGTTGTGCTTCTTGGACTGTATATGCTACTGCTTGAAAATAATGCAAATTTATCTGTTGTGGTCCGACCATACAAGATACTCTGTTATAAATAATTAATGCCACTTGGGTTGTGTATGGTTGCATTCAAATGGTTTGCATGATTTTGAAAATAACGGCTTTATATTATATTAGAACGTTTGCTTGTTACCGTATTTCAACCAAGATGTTCCAGGACCACAAACTTGGTATAAATTTAGCACATTTCATTTACCCCCGGTAAGAACAGTTGAACGGATTGTATATGCAAGCATGATGGCTCAAATCCGGCCTTTGTTAAGCCCCAGCTTAGAGTCCTACTTACCGCAGCTACTTTCTGAGTTAATTCACTGTCTTCCCAAATTGCCGACGTCCCATAAATCTTGTAAACCTGGCGTAGGGAGCATGTAAGGAATTAGCCGTCGAACTAGTAAATTTTGAAAGGTGGGGTATATATTAAAGTACGTGTACATTACTATATATTATCTAATGAACAATTAGTACAAGTAATCACATGATAACAAGAATTTATGAAAATTGAAAAGATTCTGTACTTCCAACTTTTTTTTATTACAAAAGATAAAATAATCTTGACATAACTAGAATTTGTACTTGTTTTATTTTCTGATACTTCAATTCTAATAGGAATTATTTTATAACTATAATTTGAATCAAACTAGAAAATATAATTCATTTAACTGTAGAATCTGACGCAGCTTCTGTTACACTAATCTTACTAAAGTCAAAAGTTGAGGTATATGAATTTCTGACCAAAAAGTATATTCTATGAAAATGCTATAAATCTGAACCAAATACAACCTTAGATCTATTTGGTTGCATTTATCTTACAAGTTTGATTCTACCTTATTCTCAAAAGTTAACTTTTGAAAGTATTTTCAGAATTTGTCTTTAACTATAATGGATAAAAAAAAAAAATGTAAACATGCAAGTTATAGACTTTAACTTTCATATCAATAATCCAATATATTTTCTTCTAGATCATAAGGACAATTTTGAAAAAATAATATCAAACACATACTTTTCATAGAAGCAACCAAATTGTAGTTTTTCTAAATTTTATGATTAATACATTATTTCACGTGTTAGAAGTTGGTTGCTTCTATCATAACCTGTGTCTATATACTCTGTTTGGTATTAGCTTCTATGTGTTTATGATGGAGATGAAACACAAAAACTTCTGCTACTTGGTCTAGTAGTGAAACTTCTTTGTTGTTGTATGAGACTTTGGAAGTTCGACTCCTACGAACATCATATATATTACATCACTTGGTGGTGGTCTCATAATCAGTGTTTGATTGTAATATATATTAATAATCGTTTCTTAAAAAAACACAAAAAACTTCCAATAGCAAGTGCATTTATTACATGCAAGTGGATAAGGCATAGGTCATTAATTTTCAAACTTAAGTATGGGTGAGATATATTGCTATTTCTCTTTCTAATTTTATATATTATATTTTTATTTTGCATATTACATGCAGCTTAGCTATTTCCAATTTAGGGTAGGACACTTGCCCCACCTTGGCTTCAACTGGTTCCGCAAAGACTATCTCGCTTCTCAGGTCCATTGAACTGGCTTTTTTATAATGACTATCCAGTCAGATTCCGCTAGTCATATCATCTGTAAGAGGCGGTGGAAGGGTCTAGTGGCTCATGCACGTGAATCGCTGCTGATAATAGGGCACGGTGCCCATCTTGCTAATTAAGACATACACATGCATGGAGCAATCTTTTGCAATACATCCATGCGTGATGGTGAGGTATATCGTCCGTTATTAAAAAAAGAGGTAGATGTGCTTGGCCATGTGCGTGCAAATGGGAAGGACATGGCACACCTGTGAATGGTAATCTCCACCAGGCTAAAGCGATGCTATGCCGATCTCTTCACCGAACAACAATGGGGGAGCGTGGTGCAAGCGGAACAAGGTGAGAGAATAAATTATGGGGACCTCTGCCCTTGACTTGTATGAATAGGCTATTGTGAAAATATTGAAAGCCTATTCTAGATTCAAAAGAATGCTCTCCAAATATGCAGCAGACAATTGTGGAATCAAAACATAATAAGCTTCTATGTAATAATGTATTTGGTACTATCTTCCATAATAATAATTATGGTTTGTGTGTTGTTAGGTTATTTTTTAGTGGCTAACCGTATGGTCCAAGTTTTATTCGACTAAGGAAGTTCATTCTCCATTATTTTTAAGTCATTTGTGGTTGAGATTGGGGAGCAACCACTAGGTTGACTTTCTATCTTGATATATTAACCTTGCTAAGGGAACATAGCCTAGCATAGAAATATTTACGGTTAGTCGATGTTAAGCTAAGAGACAAGAATTTCAAGGCTAGTCTAATTGTAATGGATATGCAAGAGTATGATATTATATTAGGAATGGACTAGCTAACACAACATTCAACAATGATAGACTATGCGAAGAAGAAAGTATTGGCGAAAAGTCCAGATTAGGGATAGTGCATGGTACAAGGAGTCAAACCGAGAGAATTCGAGAAAGTGATCTCGACAAAAGTCAGTATGGGTTACTTGGCCAGTGCAATGGTATCCTCTTTGCCAGTTCTAAGGGTACAAGATATACCGATTGTTCAAGAGTACCCTGACAACTTTCCAGTGGAGTTACTTGATATACCGTCGCATAGCGAAGTGGAGTTTCTAATAGATCTGGTGTCGAGGTCAGGCTTTATCTCGAAAGTCGCATATAGAATGGCACCTATTGAACTAAGAGAGCTTCAGAATCAGTAACAAGAACTACTAGACAAAGGATTCATTCGGCTAAGTATTTCATCCTAGGGAGCGCTAATCCAGTTTATCAAGAAGAAAGATGGTTTGCTTTGGTTATGTATAGACTATTAGATGCTGTACTAGATTACAATAAAGAACAAGTTACCATTTCCTAGGATAGACGATCTATTTGACCAATTGCAAGGAGCATCGGTTTTCTCAAAGATTGACTTGAAATCCGGATATCACTAACTAAGGATTCGGGAGACAAACGTGCATAAGACAGCCTTCTAGACCCAGTATGGCCATTACAAGTTCCTAGTCATGCCATTTGGGCTGACAAATGCACCAGTAGCTTTTATGGATCTGATGAATAGAGTATTCAGACTTTATCTGGACTAGTTCGTCGTTGTGTTCGTGGATGATATGCTAGTATATTCTCCAAATGTAGAGACCCACAAGATACACTTAAGAACAATGTTTGAGATGTTGAGGCAACACCAACTCTACGTGAAGTTCTCTAAGTGCAAATTTTGGCTGGAAGAGGTTGCATTTCTCGGTAATATTATCTCAAGAGAAGGCATCAAAGTAAATCTAGCCAAGGTGAAAGCAGTAAACAGTTGAGTCAGACCGAAGAATGTGACAAAGATCAGAAGTTTTGTTGGATTGGCAAGATACTATCGGAGGTTTATCAAGAATTTCTCGAAGATTGCAGCACCTTTGACCAGACTGACTTAGAAAGAAGTTCTCTTTGCATGGGATTGGTAGTGCGAGGAAAGTTTTAATGGGTTGAAGACCCATCTGGTTACATCACCAGTTCTAACCCTACCCTCTAGGAGTAGTGGTTTCACGATGTACAGTGATGCCTGTGGGACCAGGTTGGGATGCCTCCTAATGCAGCATGAAAGAGTGGTGGCATATGCTCCATGCTAGTTAAAGGACCATGAGAAGAATTATCCCACCCATGATCTGGTAATGGCTACAGTGGTAATGTGGTCGCAAATGCTCTGAGTAGGCGTACTTATGTTATGGTTAGCTTAATGATTAAGGAATGGTATCTGTTGGAAGGATTGCTCGAGTGTAGACCACAGAGATAGTTTTAGGGATCTATTAGAGGCTTGTTGGCAAATTTATCTATTCATCTGAGATTGTTGAAGGCTATTGTAGCAGCTCAGTAGGTGGATCCATTTGTGCGGGACACATGGCAGAAGTTGGAGGTAAGAGAGGCATCTCATTTCGTTGTTAGTGTAAACGAAGGGCTCAGATATGACTTACGTCTGTATGTGCCTCAAGTGGAGGAGGTTGAACAACGACTACTTAATGAAGCCCACAAATCTAGATACACTATCCACCTAGGAAGCACCAAGATGTATAAGGACTTGAAAAGGAATTTTTGGTGGCCTGGGATGAAAAGGGATATTGTTGAACACGTGGCAAAGTATGCGACTTTCTAGATAATAAAGATCGAGCACCAGAAGCCCAGAGGGACTACGCAACATTTGGATATTCCAATCTAGAAATGGGAGCATGTCTCAATTGATTTCGTGATAGGATTACCCAAGACCAAGAGAAAGAATGATATAATATGGGTAATCATTGACTGGCTCGCCAAATCAGCACACTTTTCCCCATAAGGGTGAATCTTCCTCTGTTGCAGCTAACAGAGTTGTATGTATCAGAAATAATTCGACTGCATGATGTTCTAGTGTCGATTGTGTCTAATAGAGACACTTGGTTCACTTCAAGGTTCTGGGAAGTGTTGTAGGAGGCGTTTGGTACTATGTTGAACTTCAACACTGCTTTCCAGCCTCAGACAAATGTTCAAAACAATTTAAACACTAGAAGATATGCTGTGGGTTTGTGCATTGGACTTTAGAGGAAGCTGGGAGGAACATATGCCACTGATTGAGTTTGCCTACAACAACAACTATCACTCTAACATTGGGATGGCTCTATATAAGGCTTTGTATGGCAGACCGTGCAGAACACACACCTAGTGGAGCGATTAGCGAATGGCAACTTGTGGGCCCAATAATTGTGTGGCAGTACGAGGACAAAGTGGACCTGATTTGGAAGAGATTAGTGACTGCACAAAGCAAACAGAAAAGCTATGCAGATAGGAGGCGAAAACCTTTCGAATTCGTAGTAGGAGACTTTGTCTTCCTAAAGGTAGCACAAACCAAAGGAGTAGCGAGATTCGGGAAATGAGAAAAGCTAAGTCCTCACTACATTGGACCTTACCAGATTCCAGAAGAGTTGATGAGGTGGCATACAAGTTGAATTTGCCTCGAAAGCTTTCAAGTGTGCATAGCGTCTTCTATGTTTCAATGTTGAAAAATTGCTTGGTTGACGCATTCTAGGTGATACCAGTGCAGCCATAAGTGCTACAAGAGGGCTTGTCTGTGCTAGAGGATATTGTTTAGATACTGGATTGTCACGCCCCAAATTTTTCCACAATAATTTAAAAAAATTAAATTACGGGAAATTTAAAGCTAAATAGTAAATATCAAACTACCAGGAACCTATGTGTGCGGCTAGGGGACTCTGATCTATATGCACTACACTAAACCAATCGCATGTCTACACCTACAAACCAAAACAACAAGGAAAATGCATGAGTGACCAAAGTCACCTAGTACGCACCCCACGAAAACAGCAGAAAACAAAACTATAATCTATTTTCGTTTTAAATTCATTTCGCAAACTATTTTCTCAAAACCTCATAAATCAGGCCCACATAGGCCAAAACCACAAACCAAGGCTCTACTAGCCCAAAGCCACAAGCAAAGGCCCTCAATGGCCAAAACCACACACAGTGAGTCGGGAAGCCCGACGCCAGGTAACCTAACTCTGGCCACACGTAGTCCATTGAGGAGCGACCCCAACGTTCTGCACTGCTACGGTGACGGCCACCCTGTGCAGGAGCATTCATAGTCCCCCGATTCCCCTTCCTCAGGAGAACCCTCAGAAGCCAACCCCTCCCTAGGAAGGCAGTCCTGTCTCTCAGGACGCTACCAGCTAAGGGGCACGTGTCCGACCTGCACTGGCCACCACAGGGTAGGCCTTCTCACGACATCCTCCACACACGGTGCTCAGGAAGGAGTATCATACCTCCACACCCAACAACACCCGAGCCTCAGTGCTCACAGCGACAATAGGAGTATCATACCTCCCCATCATGCCACGAAATACCTCAACCTGCGGACAACAACCCTAGCCTTGAGACGACAGTCACAGAGTCTCTTACCTCCAAGACCCGACGCCCCTCAACCTCAGGTATCTCGGCCCCCAACCTCAACCAGGGAGTCATGCCCGACCATCCGAGAATGTCGTCACATTCCCTGGTCCCGACGACACGGTTCCACACTGTCTCGGCCCGCACACAGAAAAACCAGGAAAACATTTTCCAAAACAGGCCAACTATTCCTTGAAATCCATCTTCCAAACCATTTTCATATCTTTGAAAATTCTTCAAAAACCTCGGCAAAACGGCGCATCAGGTGTCCCAGGAGACCACAACTGATGGCCCACAATCCCATCTCAATGGGACAAAACACGACAATCCAGAAAGCCCTCGGAAAACACATTTTATAAACTCATTTGGGCCCTAATTCGGCATGCCGAAATCTACTGATTTGGTCGACCAAGGTGATTCGACAGGTCGAATTGACCAGAGGACCAAACTGACAGAAAAACAGTATACCGATCAAAATCGGTATACTGAAATTCACTGATTTGGTATGCCGTTTTCATTTAGGTATGCTAAATTCTGCGAAACCAGAAAACGGCCCAAACCCTATTGTTCGAAATTGCCCCAAATGAGACCTCCGATCGGACCCTCTAAACAAACACCAAAAATTTTGCATAAAACATAAGATGTAGACGCTCGAGTCTACTCCAAATCTCAACAAACAAAACTAAAATCCATTCACCAAGTATCAAGATATAAAATCAGAAAGACAGAAGGGTCAAAACGACCCAAAACGCAATCACCAGCATAAATGCCCATAAATCCACCATAAATACACAATAAATCACAATAAATTCTAGGAAAGTAAATTTACCTTGATTCCATGCAATCTTAGCATTTTCTACCAATTTCATGCTCTCTATTACATGGGGTGGAGATGCGTACCTGAAAACGCCTCCGGCGATCTCCGACCGACTTTGGCAAGCACCAGCGCAACCACGACCACAGGAGCACTCCACAGCCTCGAGGACGCTCCACCCAAGCTCAACGCACCTCCGCAGCCCTCCATTTTGCTCCCTCAATCTCTCTCTCTCTCTCTCCGTCGACGCCCGGGCGAAGAACATGGGAAATAGAGGAGGTCAGGTGGAAGGAGAAGGAGAGGGGAAAGATAAAAGAGGAGTGGGGAGGAAGAAAAGGAAGGGTGGGGAAGGAGATGTGCGCGCTGGGGAGGAGAAGGAAAGAAGAAGAAAGCAGAAGAAGGTGGAGATGAGCGGCGAGGAGAAGTGCGGTGCAGCTTATAA
The DNA here is from genome assembly GCA_024699735.1 of Posidonia australis. Taxonomy (NCBI): domain Eukaryota; kingdom Viridiplantae; phylum Streptophyta; class Magnoliopsida; order Alismatales; family Posidoniaceae; genus Posidonia; species Posidonia australis. The sequence continues at coordinate 40,740 of JAMKQA010022620.1, forward strand.
AGCCTGCGCTCGTAGTAGCTGGGAACGTGCTCACTTGCGCGTCTCAGCCATCAGCACACCGCACGAGCAACCAACCACCAGCCACAACCAACAGTCCACAAATGCAGGCCCCACGAGGACCCCACACCTAGGCCCCACACGAACTCACACCTGGGCCCCACACGCACAGTGCCACAATGCACAGTGCCAAACCACGCACAGGGACACGCAAACAGAAGCCAACCCACAAGGCCCAAGCCCAAAAGCACAGAACTGCACAACGGGCCTCAGAACAGTAACACCCGTCTAGGAATAATATTCATAAAATGTAAATAATTACAAAAATGAATTTTATGGGTGTTACATCCTAACCCCCTTAAAAGAAGATTTCACCCTCGAAATCACTAGGCGAAAAGGTACGGGTACTAGACTAGGATGGTTTCCTCACGTTCCCATGTGGCCTTTTCGGCTCCATGATGCCGCCATTGCATCTAGACCAGCGGAATCACCTTATTCCACAGCACCTACTCCTTGCAGTGAACAATCTCGATGGCATCCTCTACAAAGGACAAGTCTTCCTAGAGCCCTTCTGTCTGAATTGGGATCACATGAGAAACATTAGCCAAACACTTCCTCAGCATGGAGACATGGAACAAGTCGTGCACGGACGACATCTTTGGTGGTAGATCCAACTGATATGCAACCTCACCGATCCTCTGAGTGATCTAGTACGGGCCAATATAGCGAGGACTCAGCTTGCCACGCTTCCTGAACCTCATGACACCCTTGGTCGGCGACACCTTCAGGAACACATAATTTCTTACCAGAAACGCCAGCGGTCTCTGACTCCTGTTGGCATAGCTCTTTTGTCGACTCTATGCAGCCAACAAACTGCTCCAGATCAAATTCACCTTGTCCATATATAGCTGCACAAGCTCAAGACCAATCAACTGACGCTCGCCTACCTCGCTCCAGCAAACTGGCGATCTGCATGGCCTACCGTACAAAGCTTCATATGGCGTCATTCCAATGCTTGAGTGATAGCTATTGTTGTAGGCGAACTCAATCAGCGGCAAATGGTCCACCCAACTCCCTTGAAAATCTAAGGCACATGCACTGAGCATATCTTCCAGCGTCTGGATTGTAACGCCCCAATCCCGGAACGCTACCAAAATACAGTATCAAGCATAATTACACAAATTACAGAAACATTAAATAACTGTAACTAAGGCTCACCTTTAGGATCACAATGTGCGGCTAGAAGCTCCAACTCCTGCACCCGAACTCGGCGGCACGCGGTTTGCACCTGAAAACCAACTAAGTACGCGTGAGTGACATCTAAGTCACTCAGTATGGGCCCCAAACATACAAACCACAAAATCTCGGTAAAATCGTAAAAACTCATTTCTCTTATTTTTTTCAAAACCTGGTTTTCTAATTGAAAATCCTCTTTTCTTTTACTGGAAATCATTTGGGAATTCAATCCCAAATCCATTCTCTTTCAAAAGCCATGTTTCTTTCCTTTTCTCAAAACATTTGGAACTCATTCCAAAACCACCTTTTCTTTCAAAAACATACCTTTGCATTTTCTTTTAAAATTGTTGGAATTCATTTTCCAAAAACATATCTTTTTCAATACTTAGGATTCCTTCCCCAAAGTCACATTTTCTAACCAAATCAAGCCTAAAACACAATGCCTCACAGGCTCAAAATCAAATCATAAACACAAGCTGGCAACTGGTAAAAACATCATCATCATTTCATTTCAGGATTTTAAGACTAGTTCATAAGTCCGATCCTGACCAAACGACATTTCTTTTTCTTTATTCATTTACACTTTTCTTTACTGTTGTTACCTTGATCAGGGGTAATCAGGCGCACAAGCAGTAGGTGAGGACACCCTTCCTTTACCTTTCTGCATTGCCGCGGTGAAATTTCCCGTGCGGGATGTCACCACCCTAGCCAACCAGCCTCAATTTCATTTTCATATGTGCACAAGGATACGTCTCTGTCTGATGCCCCATTGGTGACCCGAATAACTAGGTCCAATGACCCAGGCTTAGCCTACATCGTCGGTGACCCGAACAACTCGGCTCAGCCTATACCGTCATGAGCTCGATGACCCGAACAACTAGGTATAACAACCCAGGCTCAGCTTACACCGTCGGTGACCTGAACAACTAGGCTCAAAAACCTAGGCTCAGTCTACACCGTCTCAAGCTCGGCTACCACATTATTAGTGTTCCATTTCAAAACTCTTTAAACTTTCTTTTCAAACCATTTTCCATTTCATTCTTTTCGTTGCAGGACTCTATTTCATTGCAACACCTGACCCTCTACTAGGGGTCCCAACTCAAGCCATGAAAATCATGCTTAAAATCATAAATTGGGTCTCATGCCCAAAACCACACAAAATCATCTTTTTCATTCATTTATGGGATCAAAACCCAAAACCACGCCAAATCTATTTATTTGGGTTCCACATTCCTCCATGTCATTACATGGGAAAAACATCATTAACACATACTCAATATACCATTAAAACCATTATCCTTCATTTAAATTCACAATTTATGCATACCAGGTTCAGGGCAAAAACAGTAGACTGAGTCTCCAGATCGGTATACCGAAGATCCCTAGTTCGGTATACCGAAAACCCCTGAATTGGTCGACCAAGTGTTTTCGGTTTGTCGATATCTGGTATCTGGCTAATCTGACAAAGATTCGGTATGCCGAATTGCCCGAAACCAGGGCACCTCCCCTGTTCGGAATGGCGAAAATCGCCCAAGGTGGGAGTCTTGATCGGACCCTCCAAACCCAAATCAAAAATCACGAGTAAATCACGGGGTGTAGACCCTTGAGTCTACTTCAAAACTCCTTAATCCATTCATGATTCCATCCACCACACAATTCATACAAAAATCATAAGGGGAAGGAGCTCAAGAACGGCTACTGTAGCCTTCAACCCCAAAATTACATTTTCCCCACTAATATCAATCCTAACCACATGATATTTATAGTCTCATACTATAAGACACATTCCCATTCATTTCATGATTTTTCCACAATTTTTCATGCATTTATCTCAATTTACATGTAATTAGCCCATCGTTAATGAAACACTGGACGGAGGTAGGGAAAGGAGTCACGTACCTGGCTCAACCCTCCGGCAACCCTCCCTGCACTCCGACGAATTTTGTTCTCAAAATTTAGCTCTAATAAAACATGTAGGGGTACTGTCTCTGGATGTCCACCTCGCGCTCCCAGGTAGCCACCTCTGTACCATGGTGTTGCCACTAAACTAACACCAATGGAATCACTTTATTCCTGAGGACTTGCTTTTTCCTGTCCAGTATCTGAACTGCATTTTCAACCATAGACAAGTCCTCCCGCAGCTCCTCTGGTTGCACTGGCATCACTTGGGACGCATCGGCCAAACACTTCCTCAACATAGACACATGGAAGGTGTTGTGTACACCCGCCAACTCTGGAGGCTGATCTAGTCTGTATGCCACCTCACCAATCCTCTTGGTAATCTGGTATGGTCCGATATATCTTGGGCTCAACTTGCCTCTTTTACAGAACCGTGTCACACCTTTGGTTGGTGACACCTTCAGGAAAACGAAGTCTCCTACCTCGAATTCCAGAGGTCTCCGCCTCTTATCAGCATAGCTCTTTTGCCGGCTCTGGGCAGACAACAACCTCTTCCTGATCAGATCCACCTTGCCCTCGTACTGCTGTATGATCTCGGGCCCAACTAACTGTGTTTCACCCACCTCACTCCAACAAGTGGGTGTCTGACAGGGTCTGCCATACGATGTCTTGTATGGTGCCATACCAATTCTAGCGTGGTAACTGTTATTATATGCAAACTCAATCAGAGGTAAATGATCCTTCCAGCTACCACCAAAGTCTAAGGAATAGGCCCTCAGCATGTCCTCTAGTGTCTGGATGGTCCTTTCTGTCTGGCCATCCGTCTAGGGGTAGAAAGCAACGCTAAAATTCAACACTTTGCCAAAAGCCTCCTCGGTTGCAGATCGTTCCTCTTCCACTCCCTCTTCCTCCTTGTGGTGCAGCTCACCCTCTTCCACTTGCCTCTGCCTCTCTTATCCCCACCTCCTCCCGCATCATGCCAGCCGGCCATCGCGTCGGAGATGATGGTTGTGGCACAGGCTGAGTAGGGTGAAGGGGAAGAAGACGGGTGTGTGGTGAGCTCGTGAGTGCGAGAAGGAGAAAAGAAAGAAAGAAAAGTGGAATAATCGGGCACGTAAACCGAGGTGACTGTGCATCCTCAAACCAGACTCCACATTGGTCTCAAATCACAACCAAGTGCACAGAAATTCAACCACAAGCTCACACATCCATGAAATAACAGGTTATCTATTAACAAACCATTTAAGCAATATCACAATCAATTACATGGTTTACAATTAAAATGGATAATCAGGCCCAGATGTCACATGGATATTCCTCTCTGTCTGACCATCCGACTGAGGATGAAATGCCGTGCTATAGTTGAGCACAGTGCCAAAGGCCTCCTGCAGAGTTCTCCAGAACCTTGAGGTGAACCTCGTGTCTCTGTCCGACATGATGGACACCAGAACACCATGTAGCCTCACCACCTCGGAGACATACAACTTCGGCAAGCGGTGTATCGGAAGCTTCACCCTAATGGCCAAGAAATGAGCAGACTTGGTTAGCTGATCCACGATCACCCACATGATGTTGTTTTTCCTCTGAGTTCGCAGCAAACCAGTCACGATGTCCATCGAGATGTGCTCCCACTTCCACACAGCAATATCAAACGGCCGCAAAATCCCTCCAGGTCTCTGGGGCTCTGCCTTGACCAATTGGCAGGTAGTACACCTCACCACATGGTCAGTAACATCTCTCTTCATGCCAGGCCACCAAAAGTTCTGCTTCAGGTCTCAGTACATCTTCGTACTACCAAGGTGTATGGTGTACCTAGACCGATGCACTTCAACTAACAACCTCTGCCTGGCCTCCTCATGCTGGGGCACATATAGACGCATATCATACCTCAGCTCTCCATATGCCCCAATAGAGAAATGAGGCTATCCACCTGTCTCAAGCTTCTCAAACACAGCCCGAACAAACGGATCCAGTTGTTGACAGACGATAATAAACTCCAACAGCTTTGGGTGAACAGACAAGTTGACCACCCAAGCACCAACCGCTCCTAGAGCTTGCCGCTTTGGCTTGCAGTTCACCAGATCCTCCAACATGGTCCACTCCTTGACCATCAAGCTTGCCATCATGTGCGTACGCAGACTCAGGGCATCGGTGACCACGTTGGCCTTGCTAGGACGGTAGGATAGGCTGAAATCATAGTCCTTCAAATACTCCACCCAGCGGCGCTACCTCAGGTTGAGGTCCCTTTGCGTGAAGATATACTTCAGGCTCTGATGATCGGTGAAGACCTCAAACTGCTCCCCATAGAGATAGTGTCGCCAGAGCTTGAGAGCGAACACTACGACAGCCATCTCCAAATCATGGGTCAGGTAGTTCTTCTCATGGTCCTTCAGTTGGCGCGAAGTATATGCGGTGACATTGCCATGCTGCATCAGAACACACCCTAACCCAACGCCGCTGGCATCACTATACACAGTGAAACCACCACTTCTAGAAGGCAGAGTCAACACAGGGGTAGAAACGAGACGAGACTTCAGCTCTTGGAAACTCGCCTCACAATTCTGGTCCCAGCAACAAGGAACACCCTTCCTGGTCAACTCTGTCGAAGGCGCAGCTATGGAGGAGAAATCCCTGATAAACCTCCTATAATAGCCCATCAGACCCAAGAATCTCCTGATCTCCGACACTGTCCAGGGTTGCTCCCAACTACTCACCGCCTCCACTTTGGCAGGATCCACTTTGATGCCTTCTCCAGAAATCAAATGGCCAAGGAACATGACTTCACTAAGCCAGAACTCGCACTTGGAGAATTTGGCGTACGGCTGATGACACCTTAGAGTATCTGTAGACACCCCAATTTTGAGGTGACCCATGGATGAGCTTTCCAGTTGTTGCTTTGGATGTGGCTAACCCTTGAACCAATCCTAAACCTATAGCAAGCCCGCAGCCCAACTAGAAATCCAGATAGGTAGGAGGGAGCACCTAGCTAGCACACCTACCTAG
>JAMKQA010022621.1:0-55728 GCA_024699735.1 Posidonia australis
CCCCCCCCCCCCCCCCCCCCCCCCCCCCCCCCCCCCCCCCCCCCCCCCCCCCCCCCCCCCCCCCCCCCCCCCAGGTCTTCCTCTTTTTGAAGATTTGGCTTACCACTTGACCACATGTTGTTTATTCAATGTGTACCTAGTGATCGGTATGAGTTGCCTGCTTTCCCTATATTAGTTTCTGTCTGGCCTTCCACTCAGAAAAGAAGAGGATTTCATTCCCGAGCCATAACTACCACTAATACAGTAAATGACTTGGTCCAATCCTCCCCCTTTTTAAAGAAAGAGTGAAGGCAACCATTACCATCAAACAACAAAAGAGTAAGAACTGACATTGAGCATAGATATTTTGTGCTCTGACGTGGTTGCCCTTTCAATTGAAACACCTTATTGTCTTTTGCCATTCACATAAAATCTAGCATTACTAAAGGCATGATCTAGTAGCCCTCTAAGGTGGAGCATATACATCAATCATGCTATTTTTCTTACACAAGTTAGTGAAATCCTCAGAACTGAAGACCACAGAGAACGTATCATCTATCTTTTCGGTTGAGGGTTTGGAATGAGTACAAACTTGTGCTCATGACAATTAACTTTCCCATGCTTGGTGAGTTCATGGAAGTCCAGATTGTTTGCTACGTAGATGGCAACTTTCTTGTCTTGGTACATTGGTGAAGGCTCTTCTATCCCTTGTTCTCCCATCAATATCTTCAACCACATCATCTCAAATGCATTTATTTCTCTATATTCAACCTTGGCTTTGGACCTAATAATAGGATTCTGCTTCTTACTCTCCCAATTTACAAGATTTCCTCCAAGAAAGCGTAATAGCTTTAATTTGATTTTGTTTTACTCTTTGATCCAAAACCCTTGCTTGGAGATCCTTTGATGTGCCTCAAAAATAACTGTGTTGCTTCAAAGTGTACTTGTTGTATGTTCTCCATAAATTGGTGTACAAGCCTAAGGGCGTAGGGGACATCAGATCATGTGAGGATCATAGAGTCAGGTAAATCAATCTCCTAACATGCCCTCTATTCTGTACGTTGATGTGCCCTTAAAAACCTTTCTACCCTAGTTTGCAGACACTATATATAGAAGGAAGGATTAAAGATTATTGAGCATTATAGACTAAAACTAATTGAAAATTTAGGACATGATGAACCTGATCTAATGTGATGGATGAAGAGTTAGATATGGGGAAATAGGCTAAGAAATAGATGCATGTGCCAGAAATAGGGGAAAAGAATCATCAACAATACGAACATGTGGAATAGGCTTAGAAATAGATACAGAAGAAATTTGGACTGTAAATATGTCATATAGGATGTGGTTTGTGAATCTAGCAACCAAGATTCACCATGAAAAGCCACAAATACATCCATTATTAAAGCAGTGAAATGGGTAGCAGTGTGAGAAGTGGGATGTCTGATTGTATGGTCGCTCATATTCTTCCATTGCTAGTGCCACAATATCTACCTATTGAGTGGAAGGGTTGTCTCTGAAGTGACTGCATTGGCCCACTTAAGCTTTCTAGATTTGACTGAGCATGTCTAGACATGAGTTTTGGTCTGTTTACATTGCACATGATGGCACCACCCAAGAGATCCATTAATGCCCCACCGTACGGGAAAATACATCCACTTCCTTGATGACTCTGAGTGATCATTGAAGAGCATTCCTCACCTGTGGATACATGGAAAACCATAGACACTGCAGTCAACAGAAGAAGGCACTATATCTCTAACGAGAAGCTGTCTGAGTGAGTTATCCATGTCGGATTTAAACTTCACAACCATAAAATTCTTCTCTGTTTTCTGTTCTGTATCTTTTGTTCACTGGTTAGTGGTTGATAGATTCTCAGCTCATCCCACTTGTCTTTGATAGAGACTCAACACTCATGCAGCAGATGATCCTTTTGCTTTAACATGAGCTTGTAAAAATCATCTAAAATAACTCAAAGATTAGTGGGATGTTTTCCTTGTGAGAATAGCTTTCCTATGGTATCACATCTCTTTTGCAATGTCTAGAAAAAAACATGCGTTAAAGCTCACTTGTGGGTCTATGCTATTTATCAACCATATTATGGGAGCAAGTAGAATTCTGTGAGGTAGAATTCAATGTTGTAAGTAGACTTTACAGCATTTGTGGGATTTGAGGTAAAGTGCAACAAATTCTGTGAGATTCCGATGGATAGACAAAAGGCATGTGCCCAAACAAGGTAGTTATGGCCTCTAAGAATTTAATGGTAATCCTGTGTTCAACCTTTGCTAAAATCAGTGGTAGGCACAAGGCAAGGCAGTTTGTGACGTCCCCAGAGGCGACCATCCCTACTAAGCTGGTCATATGCAGACCATTTTGCTGATTTGAGCATAATATGCAGCCTGATCCATACTGAGCCTTCCACCCCTTATGTGGTCACTGCCCTATCTCTTATTTATCTATGAACATATGAGATTGTATCAACTGCATTTCAAAATGTCAGTTCTCGACTGGTAGAAGCTTGTGAAAGGTGTTCCATGAAATAGTATTTTCCCCTGAATATGTTTCACTTGATATTGAACTTTTTTCTGTCATTTTATTTTCCTTAGCTTTCCATACATTTGAAGTTGCATTTTGTTCCATGGCTGTCTTTTTATGGTCTCAGTGGATTCTGTGAAGTGGATACACAGTGGCATCATCGTCCTTGGATGCACTCAATTGAATGATGATGGTGTAGAAGATGGCTACCTGGTTCAAGTGATCAACAGTAAAGAGTGTGGATTTAAGGTCGGTTATTTGTTTTTATCATCAATTGCACACAAATGTCAAATTGTACATATAATGCCTAAAATTTATTCCACAAGGTATTTGATTAAATTTAATGAGACCAGACTACAAAAGTAGTACAATTGTCTTATCTTTTGCCTTAGATTTCTGTCCATAATTATTTTCTTATATGACAAAACTGAGAAACAAAGAAGAAAATGAGAATAAAATAGCTTGAGGGACTCATACTCATGTAAACTGATCTCTGTGATCCTGTTCTTGGAAAAGCAAAATGAATTTGGTATAAGTGCAAAGTTGAACCTTGAAACTAGAACTGAATAGCGGAAGTCGTCCATGTGCAGTGATACAAGTTAAAAACTGCAGCTTTTTGTCGGTGAATTAGCTAGCCTAGATCTCAAAAGGAGACAAGTAATAGCAGAATGAGTTTTGGAATATAATTCTGTGTTTATGTACTCACTTGTGAGCCTTTGTATGTGTAATATTACGGCAACCGGTGTTTTTCTTACTCCTTGTCTTTTATAGGCTTCATTGCAGCCGACAGTGGTTTCTTTCAGTGATCCTTTTCACAATATTGGTGATTTGTTGTCCTCTGAAGGTGGACCACATCTGCTTGCTAGTTATTTAAACCGCTGGTATGGTTGGCATGCTGATTTTTAGATATGATTCCAACTTCCAATTCGGCTGCCCTTTGTCAAATCATAGTTACTAGATAAGATACTCCACAGACCCATTAATTTTTTATTTACATTATTGTTATCTCTGGCAAGGCACTTCATTTGTTTTTAACTTGCATTTTATGTCCTGATGCAGTGTTGTTTCTGCTGATGTTCTCTTGTAATAATACAAGAGAACATTTTATGGTCCTGTTCCATTTTATGATCCTGTTCCATTAAAACATTTTCTTTGTCAGGTGATTTGTCCTTATTTTATTCTAATACCATCAGGGTGCTGAGGTGAGAGAGGGTCAGGGAAAGGAGAAAGATGTGTTTTCCCAAAAAGCAAGAAATGTAATTGATGAAAAAGTGAAAGAATATTTTTTATCCTTGATATTTATAAGTGCCATATGAGTATATATGAGACTGTAGACATTGAAATATTTAAAACATTATGGCAGAAGTGTCTAATCAAGGCTGCATTTATTCTCTTAAAGCAGCAAAATTTTCTATTCATGAATAAATAAATGGGTCAAGAGGGCAATGCAACCTGGCACAAGGATGATTAGACTCTAAATAAGTGCTAAAGTGGTGGAATTCTAGATAAAAGAGGGAACAAAAACTATGTAAGCTCAATGAGTTAGTTTTTCTGTAGAATAATATTCCTCATAGATTAGCTGTGATTTTTGGCAATTCAATCTGCATTTTTCTTGGAGTTTTAACCTTTAGAGTTTGTAATTGAGTGAAATGGGTGGTCTGGTAGAAATTGTGTACAACTTGATATTCTGGAATCTTGATTGCTTGAAATAAATTGAAATTGAAAAACCTAGTGCATTGCAGCTCTAATATTATATTAAAGAAGGTTATTCTATGTGTTTGTCATGCATATTTAACATTTTTTAGTGTAACGGGGTATCTTAGATGCATTGACACTGTGGACTGCTTGAAACTTCAAAGTCTTCTAATCAGTGTGTGATGGTGCAAATTGAACTTTTAAGTCTGTGTTTGCTAGTTTGGTTGATGAACCTTGAGCAAAAAGTCTTGAAAAAGGATATTATTCTTGGGATACCTTTCTGATAAACTTTCTCAGTGGAAAGTGCTACCCAAAGTTAATGATTTGCTTTGTTTACCATGGAATGGCCTTTTTATGAATTACTAGTTCTATCTTCTTAAAGGAACCAACTTGACTTCTCAATGATTTGTCGTGATGATTAGCACACTTTTGTTGGATAGGGGGCTTGCACTTGTTGCCAACAGTAAAAATATGGATGACCATATTGTCTTGTTGGAGTTGCCTGTTGATCGCAGGAGAGAGGAAGCTGTGGCTCTTGAACTTGAGCAAGAGAAATTTTTTCCAAGAGTTGAGCTGCAAGGTATAGTTTTCCTTCACCATGCATCTCTTCCATCTCTTTGCCATGTATGCTTATAAATGCTATTATGTTCCTATTATGTTTCCATCAGAAAAGCCTTTGGCCTGTGTTGTTTATTCATTTCTAGTTTGAATTTCTTTGATGTGGGAATTGCTCATTCAATATTTGATGCCCTTGGTATAATTCGCTTTCTGGAATGTTGTTCTTTATCATAAGCATTACTAACCTTGTGGGCTGCAAAGAGTAAAAGATCATTTTTTTAATTAAATACTCTCTCCTATATCTAGGAGAGAGTGAGAATACATAAATCGACACCCATGATGCAAGTGAGAGTATGTATGTAGGCTGCAAAGAGTAAGATTCCCTTCAACACAGGTGTAACTAGAGTTAGATTTCCCATCACTCAAGATGATTGCGTAATAGACACCTGAGTAGTTATCTATCCTCAATTGTTCTTGATTTTAGTACAACTAACCCTTGCCTGGAGATCCCTTGATGTACCTCTTTAGTCATGGTATTGCCTCCTAGGAAGCATGGACACTCCTTAGAAGAAAAGTGTTGTTGTTGGATAGGGAAAGGCCCTCGACATGTATCCACCATGCTAGCTGGCGTTTCTGATTATTTTTTAAAATGCTGGACATGTCCCAGACACGCTAGTACAATTCCTAGATACAGCCAGGACACTTCTTGGACTGTCTGGAACCATTTTAAACATAGGGTCTCTTAGGAGTGTCCATAGACACCTAGTTTTTTGCATTTGGTTATTTCTCCAACTCTTACTAGTTTTGGTGCCAACTTTGGAATTAGTTTAGAGGAAGTTAATCATGTAAGTGCGTAGAAAGTTAAACAAATATACTTGCTATTTCAATTAACATCGTTTCAATGTCTTCTTTTGTCAAAAACTAGAGTTTATGGTGCTATTTATATAGTTACTTAATAAATTATTAAAAATCTATCATTCTGTCCCTTGGCAAGTTTGTGTCCTGTTTAAAGGATTTTCGGTTTCGCATTGTCCATGTTGTGTCTTGAGTCTCTGTCCATGCTTCCTTGCTTCCCTCCACTCCATTTTCTGTGAAAGAGATATCACAATGTGTAGCAGTAAGAAAATTATCCCTCAAAAAAACCATTCATATCGTGTCCTGTAGTCAAGCAACTCACCTTCCTTTTAGGCATATCAACTGGTTGTCTGTATTAGATTAGTTCCGCCAGCAAATAAAGAGCATATTTTTTGAGGGAGAACCAGTCTTTGTTGATGCTATGTCGATCCACAACTTTGTTACGAAATGTTGTCTGAGATGTGTCTTAGAAAATTCTAAGCGGCACACAAACTATTACTCTCCATGTAGAAGCATTGTTCACGATAAGGTGAAACATGGACCAATAAGTTTGTCCAATGGAGAACAAAAGTCTGATTAGTGTAGAGCAGTAGATTTGTGACAAGCCACCAGTGAAAAGGTTATTGGTAGCCAACATCATAGGTATTTCTAGTTTCTTTTACCAGAAGGCTAGCCTTGTAGTGTTCTATGATACTGATTACCTGACATTTAACAGTAAATTTCATGTGCACAGTATGACAACAGAAGAAGTTTAACCTTGTTGCAGTTATGTACGTAGTGGCATTAGAGTCTTATTAGATAGTAGTGGGTTATTAGATATCCATTTATGTTGGGTATCTAGTAAATCCTTTATATATATATGTATTCACTTCTCCTTAATGAACAATACACATCATTATTTACCCTAATCACCACACAATATCAGAGCTATCGGGAAAACACGAGCAAAAAACACAAGCAACAGTAAGACACGAGCTGTCACCACCAGTTGTTGCCTCATGCAAGCACCGTTGGCCCTCCAGTGGCTTTGGCCGGTCCTGCAAGCCACTGTCAGCTTTTCTTGTAGCCTATGGTGCCCCATCAGACACAGTCGGTCTCTCCCGCACCGACCAGGAGGTCCGTCGGTCCATCCAGTAGCCTTTGCCAGCACCATTGACTCCTCCAGCACTGTTCAGGAGGATTGCCGCCCCTCTTCGTCCACCTAGGAGGCCTTTCCGGCCTTATTCTGTGTGATCAACGACGTCGGTAGCTGTGTTTGCTAATCTTGTCGGTGTTCTAGACTTCCACGTCGTGTGTTTCTACCCATTTGTGTGTGGATACGTCCTGTATGCACATGGTTGTGCTTTTGGATCATTATTGTGGGTATCCAATAGGTGTTTGTGTCGTGTTTGAACTGTGTTTTTTCTCCATATACATTATCAATTGTGACACGTCGGACATTTTCTTTTGTATTTTTCCCTTTCTCAGTGGTGAAACATGATCTCCCACGAGTCATTTATTAAAAATCTTAGTGGCACATCAGAATTCAATGAAAAGAATTATTTGTTGTGAGCACAGAGTTTTGAAACATTTATTGTTGCCCATCAGAAACTTAAACATTTTTCTCAACTCCCTTCTTATGGTGAGCATGCAACGTACGAAGATTGGTACCCTGATTAAGCTGTTATTGTTTCATAATTGGTAAACAGCATGGAGCCTAATGTTGTCCATGGTGTTATGATGCTTCGCCCTGCAAAGAAGATTTAGGACATGTTGCAGACTACTTGTAGACGTGAAAAGAATATCTTCAGAGCATTCGAGATATACAAGTAGTTGTTTATGTTCAGATAGGGAGACACAGTAGTGCAGGACCGTTGTATTGCTTTACGAGTCCTTTTAGACGAGCTTGATGTATATTTGTCATTGGCTGTTGACATCAGTAAGTTGCAACAATATCAAGATAAGTTAGCAGTAGTCGTCTACCTTTCTAGTCTCACACCCGGGCTCTCCTCTCAAATTCATGGACACATTTTGGATGCATATACTGTTCCTAACCAGGGACAACGTTCTCCAAAGTTATCTAGATTTCCACTGCCACACCAGTTCCAGTGTTAGATTTGTCAACTATGGCAGCATCTGGGGGTCGTCGTCGTAGCATAACCAGAGGGGAAGGATGTGGTAGACGCACCGACAGTAGGGGGCGACCACGTTGTTAGCATTATGGATGGATTGGACACAAATTAGATAACTGTTGGGACAAGTTTAACAAACCATAGCGGACTAATGCTATTATAACGGTAGCTCCCACTACACCTATTAATGAGTATATAGTTACCATTTCATAAGTTGACTACAAGTAATTCCTACAACTTTGGGCCACTAATACCATTGCCCCTGCATTGCATGCTATCACATTAGGTACGAGTGTCTTCCTTGCTTCTTAGGATAGTTTCTGTATTATAGACTCGGAGGCTTCTTCTTCTATGTCAGTTACACGTGACCTTTTTCACTTGACTCTCTCATTATCTGATATTACTTCCGTTTATATTACTGATGGTCGTTCTTATTCAGTATCTGGATAAGGGATTGTGTAAGTTTTTTCCCAGATTAAAATTTTGAAAGTACTTTATATATCTGACTTCTCTGTTAATTTTTTATCTACTACTATGATTATCAAGCAATTGTATTGTTGTGTGACCTTTTTTCCTTTTAACTGCATCTTTCAAGATTTACAGACAGGAAAGAAGTTGGTTTAGGCTGTGAGTAGGGACATGGTGTGTACTCAAGGACTTAGATATCTGGTATCTACGTTTGAGTCTTCCATTTTATGTCACTATTGGTTTTGTCATCTATCTCATAAAAAGCTACATGAGGCGTTGCGTTGGCTATCGAAATCGTCCTTTGATTATGAGTTATGTTTGTTAGGCAAGTACCATTGTGTTTCTTTTCGACGTCTTCGTCTTGTGTCCAACTGAGTCAATTTGATTTAGTCTATTGTGATATTTCGGGTTTAATTAGAGTTTTGTCGGTGTGAGGTCATAGGTATTATATTATTTTTATAGATGATTATTCTCGTACATCTTGGGTGTACCTCTTGATTGATCATAGTTATATTTTAGATGTAAACATTGTTTCAATGAAATAATAAATCAATTTTTAGTTACACTAAAATATTTGCGCACAGATAATGTTTTAGAATTTGTTCAATCTGGGATTCAATCATGCTGTACATCTTTGAGGGTTATCCATCTAACTACTTATTTTCATACCTCTCAACAAAATGATGTGGCTGAACATAAACATAAACACATTCTAGTTGTTATTTGCATCAGTATGTTGTAGTTGAAAGTTCTAAAATTCTTGTGGTTTAGTGTTGTTCTTACATTTTTGTATTTAATAAATAGGATGCCTTCTACTACTTTAGGTGGTGAGATTTCTCTTAGACGTTTTGGTCTAAGACTCCAGGTATAGAAATATTCTTACTGTACCTATAGTCTTTGGTTGTGTTGCTTTTGTTTAGGTCTTATCTTCTGGTCTTGAAAAGCTATCTTCTCGTTCTATTAAGTGTGTACTTGTGGGGTATTCTCAGATGCAGCAAGGATATCATTGTTTTCATCCTCCTCTCAGGCATTACTTTATGTATGTTGATGTCATTTTTTTTGAGTCAGTCTTTTTTTGAGTTTACGTGTTCTGAGATTGAAAGTTTTTACTTATTGTCTCCTGTTGGGCCACTAGTGACCGGTAAAAAAGATTTAGTGACTATAGAACAAGAGAGATCACGTCCTTTGTAGATTTATCGTTATTGTTTGTAGCCCTAACGACCTCCACTAGCCGAACCTTCCTTGACCTCTATTGCTGTTAATCCTGATTCTAGCATTGTTCTTCCTGTTGCACTACGAAACGGTAACTGCTCTTGTACAACTCATTTTATTTCAATTTTGTTTCATATGATCTTTTTAATCCCTTCTTTCGTAGTTTTGATTTGTTTATTTCCTCTGAGTCTGTTCCAAGAACTATTAGGAGGTCCTTATGTCACATTGGAAGGTACTTATGGATGAAGAAATATCAATATTAATGTCACGTAGCACATGTAAATGCGTGACTCGTCCTGTAGGAGCAAGCATATGGTCATCTGTAGATGGATTAGTTGTTAGGTATAAAATTTGTCTTGTTGTTCGTGGTTTTACGTAGATGCATGGAGTTAATTATGTAGAGACCTCTCCCATTATCAGGCTAAATTCCGTTAGAGTTCTCTAATCCATTACTATAAATCAGTCGTATGACCTTTATCAGCTAGATGTTAAGAACACTTTTCTCTATGGTGATTTGCTGGATCAGCTACTTATGAATCAACTTCCACGATATGTTGCTTAGGAGGAGGATAGAGTTTGTCGTCTGAAGAAGGTCATCTATGGCTTTATGCAAAGTTTGGGAGCGTGGTTTGAGAAGTTCAACATAGTTGTCATACAAGGCGATTTTTAGGAATGTGCTGTTGATCAATTAGTCTTCTACAAGAAGACTACCTCTGATAGTATGATTCTAGCAGTTTTTGTTGACGATATATTATTGAGAGGTAGTGACTTGTAGACATTAGTGAGACTAAGAAGTACCTTACAACATATTTTGTCACTGAGGATTTGGACAATCCACGATTCTTTCTGGACATTGAGCTTGCATATGCTACAGGAAGGATAGCATTGTCTCAGAAAAAGAATATATTGGATCTTCTTTAGAACACCAGACTCTTAGACTACAAGCCTGAGAGGCTGAGAGTACCTTTATAGAGCAGAGTTTAATGTTTTGGGAGAGTTCTTTAGATATGCTTTGGGATCTCAGATAGTCTAGACGTTTGATTGGGAAACTAATATACTTGATTGTTATCCATCCTGATATAACCTTTGCAGTCAGTTTTCTTAGTCAGTTTATGCATAAGTCTAGGGTAGCCCATTGGCATGAAGCCTTATGTGTGTCGGCTTACATCAAAAGTGCCTTAGGTAAAAGTCTTGTCTATAGGAAGAATAATCATCTTAAAATCGAGGCCTATACAAACTTTGGACATACAGGAGATAGAGGAGATATGAAGCTCATTTTAGACTTCGGTGCACATGTTGAGGGCAATTTAGTTACTTGGTTGAGCAAAAAATAAAATATTGTATCTAGATTCAGTATCGAGATAGAGTACAGATATATGGCTTAGACTGCCTATAAGATGATGTGGGTCAGGTCTCTTTTAGTGGAGCTTGATTTCTTTGTAGAAACTTCTATGGCTATGCATTGTGATAACCAAGTTGTCATATTCATCGCTAATAATCTCATCTTTTACGATTGTACAATGCATTTTCAGATAGATTGTCATTATATACGGGATATGGTGATTAAGGATGTTATTTCTACTCCCTACATCGGTCTTTAGAGCAGTTAGCAGACATTTTTACTAAAGGTTTGGGTGTTGGGATTTTTAAAACTTTATGTACCAAGTTGGGCGTGATTGTTATATACACTCTATCTTGAAGGGGAATGTTGAAGTTATATACGTATTGGCATTAAGGTCTTGTTAGATAATAGTGGGTTATTGGATATCCATTTATATTGATAATGTAGGAAACCTTATATATATATGTGTATTCCCTTCTCCTTGATGAATAATACACATCAATATTTACCTTAATCACCATAAACCTTTTTTTAAGAAGCATTCAATGTATTATTTTCCTAACTTGTAGATAGTTTGACAGTTAAGTCCTTATGCTTAATTTTACTGATCCATGTAACTTACCTTTGACTATTGTTGTTGTTTGGGAAAACGAATTATTAGATTAATTTTAAGATAGGGTTACATATATATAGGGTGTACTAATACCCCATTGTAAGGATATTAGTTTACCCATCAAGCACTCCTCATTGAGTTGGAGTATATAGATTAATTATGTCTAGTTTGTTACATAAAGATTGATAATTAGTCGAGGACAGTGATTTTGTAAAAACATTAGTTAATTGAGTAGAATATGAGGTGTAGGAAGTAGTAATAAGTTCACTCAGAACTGCATTCTTGATAAAGTGACAATCCATTTTTATGTGCTTTGTCCTCTCATAAATGACTAGGTTATTGGCAATGTAGATAGTTGTTTCGTTATCATAGTTCATAGGCATTGGGTCCTTGGGAGATACTCCAACTTTTGCTAGAAAAGACTTGATCTATATCGTCTCATATCTAGTGTGAATCATAGCTTTATATTTAACATCAACGCTTGATGTTGACACTACGTTTTGTCTTTACTTCTTTATGTCATCAAGTTGTCACCAACAAAGGTACATGTTGGATTAGTTTTACATTAAAAAAAGCGAGAACTAGACTTGTAGTTATATATAAATGAATCCTTTCACTTATTGCTAATTGACTTTGAGTTGGTTGTCTATATTACAATATAATATTAGAGACAAAATAGGTCTAAATGGGTTGAAGTTTATAGACATCCACCTATGCTTAAAAGAGACACTCGTTGAATCTAAAAGAGGTCAAAAGTGAGGGAGAGTGTTGGAATAGTCTTACATTGAGAAAGGTGAGGACTGAATTTGTGGTTAAATATAAATGGATCATTCTACGTATTGTCAATGTTTTTGATTTGGTTGTCCACATTACAACATTATAGTATCCAGATGTAGATTTTGTATCTTCTCTATCGTAAGTATAGATAGAATTTGAGTAGTCTGTGACTTTTAGGTGTCTGTGGTTCTTGTAAATAATCCTCTACTTGGTACATTCTTAGCATGGGATAGAATTTTTAGGGTAACTCTCCAATGGACCAATCAACATTAGGTGTGTAAGCAGGTTAGGTTAGGTCTGGTTTAGGGTCAACCTTAATCCTAATCTGTCCTTTCTTAATTGGAAATAGGTTGGGTAAATATCCATATTAAAAATTTCTGGCCATTATCCTATTCATTACCTATTCAGATAACTGATGGTGGGTAAGGTTAGTTGGTGAAACAAGTGAGTTTTTTTTCTTGTTAAATCTAGAATTATATTATTTTATGAACTTTTCATGGATTGAATTGAACCTAAGATAATCATTTTATTGATTCCTAATAACATTATGAGAGTTGATAATATGACATTCCAATGGGAACAAATGAAACATATTAAAGTAGTATATCATGTTTATGAACGAAGGCTGCATATTCTTATAAAAATTCATCAACATTACATAAAAGAAGCACAATCTAAACAAAGATTCATTGATTACTTAAAGTTAATTGCGGCCTTTTACAAAGATTAAGACTCAAAAGTTGACCAACTATTGAAATACATATAGTGAAAAGAAAAACATAAAGAATAATAAGCCTGACAAAATTTCTAGTCTTATTAATGGTGTAATTTTTACAGAAACTGGAAATAGAACTGATGTAGGGTAGAAATGCTTCCCTTTTGGTAGATAAAATGATCATTAGGTTCAATATAGTTCATCTCAAGAGCAAGATGATAAGAGCCTTTGAGATCATGCAAGTCTTCTCCGTTGGGTCATATCCTTGTCGCATTCTCGAAGAGGCAGAGAGGAGGAGGGGTGAAGGGGTGATCAGTGGACATGTAGAGAGGAGATCTGAGTGGCGGATGGGTGATAGGCCGATAGGTAGAAAGGAGATCTGTGGAGAGACGGAGGGGCGATCAACAGAAAGGTGGAGAGGCAATCAGTTGGAGATCAGGATTTCGGAGTGAAGGGAGAAGTTGAAAGTGGTCGCAATGGGATTTAGAGTTTAGGAGGAATGACTGAATGAGGGTGTTTACTATTTAGGGAATTAGGATGTTATTATATACTATTTAAATCTTGGCCCATTGAATTGAGGAGTTAGTGGTTGATGGGTCAACAGGTCAACAAGTACGCAAAATTTCTACTTTAACTTGTTTTTAATGGGTCAGATCGGGTTGAGTTAACTGGTGATACTCGATCCACTTACAGTTCAAACCATCATGCATTGGTAGTTCCTGGACGAGTTACAGTTAGGTATATTAACTTACCAACTAAGTGTCTATACTTTCTAACATCCTTAAACACCTAAAAAGACTCATCCCACATGTCTAGGCTAGGATTAATAGGAGTGGATTTAGGTTTGTACCTCAATAAGCTAGTTTTTTGTAGCAGATTAAGTGTATATTTTCTTTGAAATAGTGTCACTTTATTCTTTGACTGAGTTATTTCATTCCCCATGAAACATGTGGATCCGCCTATGTCTTTAATCACAAATTATTTCTTAAGAAATTCCTTGCAATACTTAATACGACCACAATCTTTGTCAGTCAGCATAATATCATCAACATAGACTTTAAGTATCACACAATCTGCTGATTTTTTCCCCACAAACATTGAGCAGCTTGTATTGCATCGTTTGAAACCCACCTTCTTTATTACCTCATTAAACTTGAGAAACCATGCAATCAAGTTTTGCTTGAGGTCATATATAATTTTTTTCAATCTGCACACACGAGATTCCTCTTGAGCAACATGCTCAGGAGGTTGCTCGTCGCACATTTGCTCTTGAAGATCGTCATTTAATAAAGTATTTTTCATTTCTATTTGAAGTAGTGGTTGGTTTTGATTAATGGCAAGAGAGAACAGTCCAGGTGTAGTTTAGTCGGGCACTTTGAGAAAAGGTTTAAAAATAGTTAACTCCATATGTCTAAGTGAAACCACGTGCTACTAACCGAGTCTTGTATTGATTGATTGTGCCATTTGGTTTATATTTGGCAGTGAAAATCCATTTGTAGTTAATAATCTCAACAGTAGATGGTGTAGGGACATGATCTCAAGTGCCACGAGATTGTAAGGCATACATCTCTTTATCTTTAGTGGACTTTCACTCATTGATGTGTAATGCTTCATGATAAGACCTTGGTAGAGACACAATGGACAGAGACAAGGCAAATGTACGATACATAGGGTGTAAATGATCATAGGAAATAAAATGAAACAATGGGTGAATTGTAGACCATTAACCTCGTTTATGAGCAATAAAAAGGTCAAGATCATTTACCATCGAGGAAAGTGGAGTGGGAGGCAGACGTACAGCCTGGGAGCCTGGATTGGTGAGACCATCCTGTATGGTATGTTGATGCGACCTCTTGTAACAACTTGTCAGATAGTCTAGTGTCTTGGGATTACGCATGAAAATTTGGTTAGGTTGGCCTTGGATCGTCGAAGGCCAGGCCTATGAAAAATACGAGTTGGGCCAGCCTAGGCCTAGGTCAGACCAGGCGTGTACCAAGTCTGATAGTTGACCGGTTGGGCTAGCCCATACAGACCTTGTTTGGGCTCATGGCTATAGTCGAGCTGTGCCTGGTTAGGTTTGCCTGGAAATTTGAAAAATAAAAAAACATTGCAATGGTTGGAAAGCCAATCGTTGCTCAACGTTGCATTTTGCAACATTAAAGTTAACGTTGCAAATGCAAGGTTAACAATAACATTGCATTTTGCAACGTCTCACCTTTTTTTTACTTCTTCTTCTATAAATACTTCTCCATATTTCTTATTTTCTCTGCACAATTCACTTTTCTCTCTATTCTCTACTCTATTAAGCCTACAATACTCTCTTTCTCTCAATTATTCCATTCTTTTCAATTTTTTCAAATTCTTAAAACTCAAATGAATAAACATTGCCGCGTCTGCTACTCTATTTCGGCTTCCAACAACAATTATTTTTTATTTCCATTCTCTCAAATTTTTCTACTTCTCATTCCTTTATTTTTTGGTTTTGGGTTTTTTCGGTTAAGGATTTTTTTTATTTTTTTAATACATTATAATGAAAAATATAACAAGCCTTGATTATATCCCCATCTTAGAGTCAGACTAGCATCAAAACACATAAATACAATCCACTGTACAATGAAATCTAGGAAATAAAGTTCATGAGTTTGGAGGCATGCAACTCTAGACTCTACAGATGAAAGTAGATGTTATTGTAATTATTGTTGTATAGAATACAGTTGTTCTAAGGGTGGAGGTGTATGTTATATAGTTAGGCCTTTATAAAAATATGTAGCTACATATAATAAAAATAATAACATAGATTTAAAACAATCTAAATTTCGTGTAGGTTTTAGTGAATTAGTAAATTGGAAATATAATGTAGAAGAAGCAAAAGAAGGTTTAACGAAGTTTATAGCTCAAGATGAGCAATTGTTTTTTTTTGTGAAAATAAAAAATTTGAATATTATGTATAAAATTATTTTAACCCACAATTTGCAGGTCATTTTACGAATATTACTAAAAATATAATTTATAAAATATTTAAAAAAGATAAATTAATTTAATGCAACTATTTTTTAGTTTATTATGTAAAATATCATTGATTTGTAGTGTCTGTACTAGACTTAATAATTTTCCATACTTTTGTATAACCGAACATTGGATAAATATAGAATAGAATTTACAAAAAAGATTAATTATTTTTAAAGTATTTGATCATTCACATGTTGGTAAAGTTATAGTAAATATGATAGAAGATATTATTAAAGAATTTAATATATATTTTAAAATTAATACAATATCTTTCGATAATGTTTTTAATAATAATATTGCAAGAGGAATATTAAAAAGAAATATATGATCAATATTAAATAGTGAATTATTTCATTGTAGGTGTTGTTGTCACATTTTAATTTTAATTGTACAAGATGGTATAAGCTGCATTAGGTTTTATATAGAAAACATAATATTAGTTATTTTATTTATTCAAATATTATTTAAAAGATATTAAAAATTTAGACATCTATATGCTGAAAATGGTTTAAAACCTAAAAAATTTAAGTTATATGTTCAACATAGATGGAACTCAATATATGATATGTTAAGTTCATGTTTACCTTTTAGTAACATAATTATAATATTTTATAATGTAAAATCTAATTATTTGTTAAATGATGATGATTGACAAAATTCTAACATAATTCATAATTTTATCGATCCATTTTATAATGCAACTAAACAATTATCTGGTTAACATTATTCTACTAGTTATCTAGTTTTAAGTAATTTATTTATTATTACAAATATTTTTCAACAATATAGAGATATTTTAATTTTTGTAAATATTATTAAATTAATGGAAGATAAATATAATAATGATTGGGATGAACTTCTAATATAAGCATGTTTAGCATTTGCCATGGACCTTAGGCTTAGATTAGTTAATTGTATGATACTTATAGATGATATTTTAGTAATATGTAAATTTGAAAGAATAGATATATTTAATAATAAAATTATTGTAACTTTATACACATTATTTGAAGAATGTGTTAGCAAATATTGTGAATGTAGTTTTAGTATTCACACATATAGTTTTATAGGAACACTTACTAGTAGTAGTAATGGTAGTTCATCTGAAAGTAGATTAAATAAGACAAAAGGAAAATACATAAAATTAATCATAAATAATGAATTAGAAAATTATTTAGAATGTAAGTTTACTTTTAGTGAATTATAAATGAATAATTTAAATATATTAAAGTGGTGGTTTATTGCTGTAATTTGGTTTTCTATGGTTTCTAAATTGGTTAAAGATTTATTTACAATTCTGACATCTACTGTGGTGTTAGAGCTTGTATTTTCTAAATGTAAAAGAGTCTTAAATGATAAAAGATGTAAATTATCTGAGAAGTTTGTAGAAATTTTTGTGTGCTTGAAAGACTTGTATGATGCAGTTAATCGTCTTAAGGGGTTGAACTTAAACAACGAATAAAAAGAGAAGGATACGCCATCAATTTTAATGGAAATGGGTGTGCTTATGATTAATTTATATTGATGTAAAACAATAAAATGAAAAATCGTAAATTGTTGAATATCATATGTATTTTTCAATTTTTTTATGTATATATCAAATATTTAATAATAAATAATTTTTTAAATTTTTAAAAAATAGACTAGCCTTGCCAATCAGGCTCGTGGCCTGACCCAGTGGTAGGCCATGGATCGTGTCGGCTTGAGGGTTTATTAAATCTAGCCTAGCCTGGCTGGTCTGTATAACTAGATGGTCCGATCTAAGCCTCTCCAGGCCATGTTTTTTAGGGATTAGGCCGATCCGACTTGATCTAACCCGGTTTACAAGTTTTCTTGAGTCATAGTCTCAGGAATGGGGTTGTTGACCTCGAAAGGGACAATCTGAAATGGAACAATGAGTGGAATAGATCATTCCTTGCTAGAAAAAGGTTGAAATGGGACATCCTTAAAGAAAGTAACACTAATAGAGATATAATGTTTCCTTGTGGCAAGGTCAAAACAACGATAGCCTTTATGAGGTCTAAAGTACGCAAGAAAGATACATCGAATAGACTAGGGAGATAACTTTTCCAAGTTAGGATCTGTATTTTGGACAAAACAAAGACACCTAAAAACCATAGGAGGAAGAGAAAACAATTATTTTTGGGGAAATAATAGACAATGAGGAAAGTGATCATAGACATATGAATGTATAATGAGGAAATAACCTTTGAATCTGTGATGCGATATCCGGATGAAGAGTTGAGAGAAACTTGTCTACAACCAATTTTTTTTGGTATTCCTTCATTTTTTGAACATGAGGCACAATCAGTTGGTGGATCTCTAACTCATTCATCACTGTCCGACGAGAAGTATATAGTTCTATGACAGACTAGTCGTCTTGTTGGAGGATAAAAAACTGCTCATATAGTTCATAAATGTGAGAGATGTTCTTTTCATATTTGTAAGTCTCCTTCAAGGTGTCTCATAGTTTCTTGGTTGGAGTGAGAAATATAATGCCCATAGAGAATTGTTGACCATACTATTAACATTCCAAGAAATCACGCTACAGTCTATAGCAAACCAATTGTCATACGTTAAGTGCTTTGTAGAGGGCGGATCATGAGTGATGTGACTCATCTTTCGGTGTGCTCCAAGAAATATAGGAAAGGATTTTGCTCAAATGAGGTAGTTTTTGTCATTGGGATCAATTGAGGTACCACTCAGATTACGTAGCCAGACATTTGGATTTGTGCCGGCAGGAGTAGCATTGGAGGAGGATGCCATCACAACAAAAAAAACAAAACAAAAATGCAGAGGACCTCAGGCAGGTTATACGATGGCTGCAAGAACACAGACACAAGCTATCATGCAGTTAGGCATTAGAAGAAGGAAACATCCGGAAGGCCTATCACAGCATGAAGGAGAGAAGAGTTGCTTGGGAAGCCCCTGAAAAATTCAACAGCAGGTGGTGGCCAGGCTTCCGAGGCCGCCTCTGCCTTGTTGACGTGTCGGCTGGTGTAGGAGGGCTGGTCTGTTGCAGCTTCTGTGGAAGGAGAGGGTGCTGGAGGGTGGTGGGTGGCGGGAGGTCACTGGAGAGTGTCGTCAGGCTGGCTGGAAGTCGCTGGAGATGACTGTATGGCTAGCCGATGGGTGGCACAGAAGGGTGGAAGGTGGCGGCTGGTTTTCTCCTTATCAAAACCTTCACTCTTATACCATGTTAGGGAAAAAGGATCATTTGATTAATTCTAAAAAGGAGTTACATATATATAGGGTATACGAATACCCTATTACATGGAAACCAAGTACATTGATATCTGTTTACCCATCTAATAGCTCTATGGTAAAATTATTGTCAGAAAATGTTGGAGTCCTTGCGATGGTTACTCAGACTTTAATTTCTGAATTTGTTTCTTTTTTTGATTAGTTTTTGGTAACAAGAAGTTTAGACTTTTGGAGTTTGTGAAAGAGCTTTCAAGAGAACAGGTGGTTCTTGCTAATGTCCAAACAACCTGCTTGAACATTTTGAATATGTCTCTGCATGTTGTGTAACCTGATATTTTTAATTTTAGTTTGGCAAAAATCAGTTGACTTTGAGTTTGCATTTGTGGTAAGCATAGACAACTTAGAGAATATGATTGCATCCAAATTGTGTTTCGCCTATGCCTATTTGTACATGCTTGGTAGAGTTGGTTGTGCTAGCATTATCGAAAATAAGTATGAAAGTGACTGTTAACCGTCTCCTGAATATTGGTTTTCTCTGCTTCATGGAGCATTATTTCTTTTTCGGTCTCACTGTTCTGTAATGGAAAATAAACATGGCAATACGTTCAAGAACGCCTTATTAAACTTGTGTATATGGAATGCTTTTTAGGCTCTTGGCTGTTTGAACCTACTTCATGAAATCTTAACACTTGTTGTCTGTTCCAGAGAATGGTGATGAGAATTTGATACTGGGGCTTGGTGTTGACAAGATTTCCTTGTATGAGAAACTAGAATACAAAGATGAAGAGGAAATTACAGAGCTATCTCCATACTGTATCGTACTGTGCCTGTCTAGTGAGGGGAAGCTAATTATGTTCCACATCACAAGGTAGTTTTGTTTAATTTTTTTTTAATATGTTGTTTTTGAATCCAAAGAAACAATATATTGTTATTTTCTGAAACTAAATATTTGACAGACGTTTGCATTTAGTAAGAATCAGCTATTTATATATTACACTTTGTGAGATGGATTCATTTTTGCAGGTTTTCCGATCCTTGTATTACTCTTCAAGCTCCCACTGAGGTTCCTGATGACGATATTGCTGCAATAGCAAATTGTTCTCACATACTGCCTACGGTACACAACTCATTGCTGGCTGTCTCAAAATTGAAGCATGATGAACGGGTAGTATCAGCTGATAGTCTTAAGCAAATTTGTAAATCTTCTACTACAAATACTGGTACATGGAGTGGAGTTTTATAATTTATTTTCGGGCATATTCTTTGCAGTATTTCATGGATTTTCAAACTATATATCTTGCA
Source organism: Posidonia australis (assembly GCA_024699735.1). NCBI lineage: Eukaryota > Viridiplantae > Streptophyta > Magnoliopsida > Alismatales > Posidoniaceae > Posidonia > Posidonia australis. The sequence continues at coordinate 20,376 of JAMKQA010022621.1, forward strand.
ATGTTGCTTCTCTTCAAGGTATGTTATTATAGCTTTCTTCAGGTACAGAATTGAAATTTTCTTCTGATTTGTGTGCATCGACAGCTGATCAGCTTGCAAATATTCCTATCCCAACGAATGAACAAAGCGATATTCCTATGGGACTGCCTCCAAACTTTAATAACCTTCAAAGTGGTTTACTTGGATTGAATTTGGCAGCAAAGCTTGGGTTTTCAGACAAAAGTGGCACAAGCCTTTCATCTTTTGTTTCTAGTATGTCTACTAGTAGTGATACTCAAGAGCATGTTGTGGCCCAGACACATCTTGCTGTAGCTCAGGGTTCTGCAGTGAAATTTCCGTCTGGCTCAAAAACATCAACTTCAAAAGAATCTTGTGTTTTTGCAAGGGTTGGGCAGAACATGACATGTCCTGATGTCAATAGTTCTGCAGCTGTCAGAAGGGAACTTTCTGTTCAAGAAAATTCATTTGGTGTTGTCAACCGCACTGTGCCTGACAATTATAAAACTTTTAAAGCTCCTGAAACGCCTAGGCAGGAGCTATCAAGACATTTTTATAGTGTAAGAATATTTGTTTACACCCTTATAAAATGATTCCTTATAAAACCCTTGACTCCTGTTTCTTATTCACTGACTGCTTTGTTTTGCTCCTTATTTACTTTTATGATTCTGATTTGTCTTTTCTTATTTGTTTTTACATTAATATTTCTAGGTAACCATTAGGTTTTATTATATAGCATTTGAAGTGTATTCTGATGGGATTTGCACGTTGAGTTTCTTGAAAAATAAAAGTTTACTTCTCAGGTTAACGATATGGTGAAGGAACTTGATAGGCTTCTACTGAGCATAGAACAAGAAGGTGGTTTTGCTGATGCATCCACTGTGCACCAGAAGAATTTAGTTTTTGAATTGGAGAAGGGCTTGGAGAAGCTTTCAAAAAAGTCTAGGGTGTGCAAGGTTTTTGTTCCATTCTTCTTCACTATCTTTGTCTTATGTGATGTGATATTTTACCCAAGGCTAGAGCTTGTTTCCATGTACTCAACTACTTTTTTTTGTTATTTTTGTTGATGGAACAGGACAATTTTCACTCAAAAATATATTTCTACTTTTGCTACATCTCTAGTCTTCCATATAGATAGTGAAGCAAATTTTGATACTTTCTAGTGGTTGTACCATACATGTTTATTATTGTTATATGATTAAGATTTTTAGTGGCTTTCCTATCCTTTTCTTCCATAAATATTGGGACATTCTAGAAGATGTAATGCACATGGTCGTGCCTCTCGTGCTAACGAGGGTGATAATGAGGTTGTAAACACAACCCTTATTACACTCATTTCTAAGAAGGATGGGATGATGGGTTTCAGGCCGATAAGTCTCCTAAATTGGGTGTACAAGATTGTGGCTATATGTGTTGCAGAACAACATTAGCCTTTGATGTGTGGCCTGATTGGACGTCATCAGATAGCTTTATTTGTGATGGACGAATTCTTGATGGTTTCTTAGTGGCCTATGAGTGTATTGAGTCGAGGTTGTGCCAGTGTATTCTATGATTGGTGTGGAAGTTGGATTTGGAGAAAGCCTGTGACGGTGTAAGCTGGCATTGTCTCAATGAAGTGATGGATTGCATGGGGTTTGAGGACAAATCATGGTTATTATGGTGCCTACTTATGCGGTGCGATCGCGCCAAGGTGTCGTTGGAGGTTAAGCCATCTAGATGCCTTGGGCTAAATGAGCCTAATGGCGATGAGGCGTGTCCAGGCATGCGCCTCGGCCTTGCTTGGGCACCCAAGTGAGCCATAATGAACCGGATTTGGATCCAATTAAATAGGGAAAAAACCTTATGCGAGCATGCCGTTAGTCCTTGTAGTCTTTCCTTCTTCTCTTCCCTTCCAATCGATGGCTGTCGTTGCTTCTTCCCTTCCCATCGACGGCTATTGTTGCTTCTTCCCTTTCATTTGGTGGCTACTACTTCTTCCCTTCCAATAGGTGGCTATTGCTTCTTCCTTTCCAATTGGTGGCCACTTCGACATCTATAGGAACTCTAGTTGCTATTCCTGACAGCATCTCCAATGGCTCCCTACTTCGGTGACATTTCCAACGTCTCTCTTCTCATCTCCTCCTCCTATCTTCACTCTCTAAGGTATATCTCATGATATTTATTGAAATTTCTCTTATTTTAATCATTTTTCTTGGTATATTTGTGTTTTTTGTTCATATTATTGATATATAAGTGGATTTTACCAATTTTTATGCATAATGACGTGAATTTATGTTTTGTTCAATTTTCTTCAAAATTCATAATAATATGATATTATTTATCTTAACACTTCATGTCTCTTACTTTATTTATTTACCTCGATACTCGCCTTCATGAAGTATTCGCTACAAAGTTTAATGGGAAATAACTCGTCAGATGTTGTGTCGTTAGATTTGCCACTTATTATTTCACACATTAGAGGTTGTATAACATGAAGAGTATCCTTAAATTGCTCCTTGTATCTACAATGTCAAACAAGTCTAGTTGGGTGAAGCTTACTCAAGGCACACAAGTTAGGAATGTAGTACTTTCTATAGATTTTTGGAATATCTTGGAAGAATACCTAAGTGTTTCTCAATCCTTTGTTGTTTTATTGAGATTGGTTGATTAAACTAAGATGTTGGTCATGGGTTACCTTGCACATGCATTTGTTTATGTTAAGATAGCAATTAAAGATAATCTTGACAATAACGAGAAGGAATACAAGTCTATTTTGGATATTATTGAGAAGCATTGAGCTTTACACTTTGATGATTGTCCTTTATTTTGTGCTGGAGTATTTTTAAATCCCACGGTCTACTACAAAGAAATATAGGAGACTAATTCCCCACTTGTTGATTTCTATGAGACTGCTTCTCAAGAATGCGTGAAACGAATGGTGAAGGATAGGGAGGATTGGAACCAAATGATGTTGGGGGTAGGTTCTTACAAGCAAAAAAGAGAAAGATTTGATAATGAAATGGCAAAGGATACAATTTCCTTGTAACAATCAAGTAAGTGTTTGTTGCATAATTTATTTTATTTTATGTACTTTACAATTTAGATATGTAACTTGGTGATATTTGAGTTTGACAAAGTGTTTTTTATTCATGTAGTGAGTTGATGGGACTTATATAGAGTACTCATTTCTTCACTTATGAAGATTGTCATATACATCCTTGGTCTTTATTGTACCGTTTCCAATTGAGTGAGGAATTGGAACACATTTGAATTCGTAAGAACTAAGAAACATCAACACTTGTTACTTTTTTTTTGCTATTTTGAAGTTTCAACACATTGTATTTGAATCATTATCTTTTTTCTCTATTATGTAATAGATTCACACTAAAAGAAGGAACTACATGGAGGATGAAAGATTAGATAATCTTGTTTTCATCAACTACAAAAATTGTGTCTATGAAAGATTTCAAACAAGAAGATTGAACAACAATGATGAACATTTTGATCTATACATGTGGATGAATTAAATTATAACGGTGAATGGATGACAGGCATATCGAGAGCTACAAATGAATGTGTATGGGGAGGCACTTACAAGAGTACAAATTGATGCAACAATAGGAGCTTTTAGAGTCCCATGTTGGTCTTGCTAGAAGATTGACTACCCAAGTTCGATCCACTTTAATACCTCTAAGAACATGTGGTTTTGGATGTGGGTGACCTCGTGCACGTGGACATGAAACAAGTGTGAGAACATATTCAAGGAAAGGCAAAGAAATTGTGGAAGTTGTTATTTTTGAGGAAGAAGAATTTGAAGAGAATGAGGACCATGTAGAGGAAAAACCCTACGAAGAAGTAAAGGACGGTAAAAATCTTAATTTTGGAGGATAACTTGAGGACTGTGATGGTAAAGAAGAAGAATGATCATCATTTTTGTTTTTTTTGTTACCAAACATTGACTTTTGATGACTATTATTTAGTTTTTCTTAGTTATTGTTATTTGTTATTGATTATTTACTTATTGTTATTGTTAAGTTTTTATTTATAGTTTGATTGTTATTGTTAATTTAAGAAATTGATAAATCAATTTATTAATATATTATAAATTCTAAATATATTTATGAACATATAAAAAAAATATTTTTGTCACTACCTAGGCATCTAGGTGCGTACGACACCTCTTCTGATTGCCATGGCGCCAAACGTCATGATAATTATGGGTCAAATGGAGAGGAGTGGGTGGGGTACTGTGTCAGTTCAAGTAGGTTCTCTATCCTTGTGAATGGCTTCTCCAAAGGCTTCTTTGGATGTAGTAGGGGACTTCATATGGGAGATTCATTTTTCTCCACTTTTTTTTCTCTATGGTGGTTGAAGTGTTTGAGTGTCTTTGTTTTATGGCTACGTTGGTCGATTTCTTTTATGGATTCGGTCATGTTTGAGGAGAATGTTTGGTTCCATTCCTTGAAGGACGTCAAAGGAATTGTTTTTGTGTTAAGTTGCTTTAAGTTGATCATTAGCCTAAATATTAACTTCACGAAATTGTCCATGGTTGGTGTTGATTTAAAATCGAGTTTTGTTGCTAGTGCTTTAAGTTACCTGGTTGTTAGGTTGAGTGTTTTTCAATTCGTTATTTTGGTTTTCCTCTATTCGGATCTTTGATTAGGAAATTTGATTGGTGTTGATGTTAAAGGGTTATATAGGTATTTAAGTGTAAAGGGATGTTGGAATTCAGATATATCTTGTAACCCTATATCGATTTTGGGCTCTAATCTCAATACATAATAATACATTTTTCTCCTTCTCCCTCTATTGTTTCTAGTATGTTATCAAGAGTTAATTTATCTTAAGCAACAAGAGAGAAGATGGACCGCCACCTGCTACGAACCAACCCACCACCAACCCATTGTCACCCGAACAACCAGTAGCCTGCCATTATCCGCCTCCCATAAGCTGTTAGGGCCTTACGTTGGTTGCTTCAGCCTGCAGGGTCCTTCGCTGGTAGCAGCCTTGTAGTTGTCTAACTTGTGGCTTCCACTTGCAGTAGTCCGGGATCTCCAGCCATGTCAACGTGTGGCAGTCTAGGTCACTTGGCCTCCTTTCCAATCGTGTGACAAGTTAGCCCTCTCCCTTTCCTTACAAAGCCTTGGTCATCCTCTTTTCATCCATGATTTCAGGGACGTGATACTGACGATTTGAAGGTGATTTAGGCCCCATCTACAGTAAAACCTATTCGTCTTTTTCGTTTGTCAATTAATCTCTCTCTGGACATGGATTAATGCATCCTTATTCATGTACTAGAGTAGTGCCTTTCTTTGGTAGGATGCACCTTGTTATCCTCTATATAACCTCGTGTTGTGGTATTAATGATGTGTGCTTGCTATGTGTTTGATGATTTACCATTGTGTGTTTGTGGCCTATGATTGTTCCTCCATTATGTCGCGTTCCGAGACTACTGCCAGCTCTTCCTCTATGTCTTCTCATACATTTGGGAATCTTGGGACATTGTTCAAGTTGATAGGTCTTAACTTTGTTAATTGGAGTGTATCTTTTATTTCTTTGTTAAATCCCAACAGAGGAAGCATCATCTTATTGATGATCTATTGGCCGCTACAAATTCTTTCTTTGTAGATTGGAAGGCAGATAATGCTTTAGTTCACATATGGCTAGCGAACAATTTTTCTGAGTGTTTTCTTATTATTCATCATGATGAGACGGTAAATGTAGTTTCGGATCATTTGGTGTCTCTTTATTCTGAAGGCGTTAAGACTTCTAGGATTTGTTCACTGTATAGCATTCTGTTTGCTTGACCGACTCAAGATATTACTCTTGAGGCTGCTTATAGGGAGGTTCAGTGCTTGGGTGTGGAGCTTCTCTAACATCGACTTTCTTTGTTAATATTGCCACCTAGCAGAAGTACTTTGAGGAGAAGTTGGTTGTTTTTTATCTGCATTGGTTACTTACTGCATGTGAAATAACTTGCCAATAGATTTTGGGTGAATCCATTATCCTTACCTTGGCCTCTACAACAACTCATGTCTCTACTATGATACATACATTTGTTTGGTTGTTCTGCTCTGGTTACTGTTCCATCTCCTAAGACCTTTGTCCATGTTGTTGGACGTGGTTTGGGGGATGCAGTCGTGGAGGTTGTTCTGAGGGATGCGGTGATTGTTGTCTTACTTGCATTCATTATGGCAAAATTGACCACCTAGTTGATCGATGTTACGCCAAGTTTTCTCATTTTTGCTCTCAAGTTCATGTTAGGTCTATTGAACTTATCATTGGATCTAATACTCAGTCTTTGACTTTTACACCATTTGCTGACACGGGTCATTTTCTCACTGTAGTTGATATTGTTGCTTTCAAGAGTTTTGTTGTTGTAGCTTCTTCTTTCTTGTCCTTTTGTAGTGTCTGCATTATTAGTAAGGGTAAGTAACTTATTGATTCTGGTGTTATTAGTTATATGATTGGAGTTATTACGGTCTTTTTGACTTTTGATAGACATACTTAGATTCCTCCTTATTCGATTACTGATGGGTCCTTTGCTCTGCATGTTGTTTGAGGGGATTTACTATACCCTCTAACCTCACATTGGATGATGTTTATTACTTTCCATGTAGTCTACTTTCTGTTGGTACTATAATAATGGTTTTTAACTGTTGTGGCTTATTCTTTTCATCTTATTGTTACTTTCAGGACCTTCAAACAAGGCGGAAGATAGTTATTGGGACTGAACTTAGGGGATTATATTATTTAAATGACAAGATTTCTCTATTTGGTTTTGTTGCTATAGTATCTTTGCTTCAATGGCATCAACACCTTGGTCATCTTCCTGTTCGCCCTTTGCATCAACTATTACCTTTTTTTTTCTATTGAGAGTGTGATGCTATCAGCTTGGTAAGCATCATCGTGTGTCGTTTCCTGTTAAAACCGAAATGAAGAGCATTGTTCCATTCAAACATATAAGGTCTTTCTCTTACTAAGTGCATTGATGGGAGGAGTTCGTATTTTGCTACTTTTATTGATGATTTTTCTCGGTGTATTTGAGTTTCCTTTTAAGGGAATGATCTGATGTCTATAATGTTTTCAAGTCCTTTTGCCATGAAATAAAACATTAGTTTGACATCTCTTTGAGAATTCTTCACGCTACTAATGTTAAGGAATATGTGAGTCATTGTTTGAGTTCTTTTTGTGCTTCTTATGGTATTATTCATCAGCCAAGTTGTGTTTATATATGACAATAAAATGGTGTAGCAGAAAGGAAGAGTCAACATATTCTTGATGTTGTCGATACCTTGTTGTGCCAAATGAATGTACCTTGGTCATATTGGGGACATGTGGTTCTTATCTCATGTTTTTTGATAAATTGTCTCTCATCCTCCCTACTTCAGGGATGGTCTTTTGTCTCCATTTTATATCTTGATTCACTACTGTTTCCTCGTACTTTTTGGATTTTTGGGTGTGTTACATTTGTCACATCTTTGTTCATATTTATTCTAAGGGATGTTACAAACTTGCTTCTTGTGCAATCAAGTGTGTCTTCCTGGGTTACTCGCCTACTCAGAAGGGCTACCGTCGTATCGATCTATTGACTCAACGTTAATGTCTCAGATGTCACGTTTTTCGAGTCTACTCCCTACTTCTTTATGAGTTAATTCTTTTGTCTTGGATTCTATTCCTCGGTTGCATGAGTTTATCCTTCCATTCCCATTGTTCACACACCACCACCACCACCGCCACCATCTCCATCAACACCACCTTGTTCTCCTATTGTCTGTACTTATCATCATCATCATCGTGCTCCTATTCTCACTTAAGGTTTTAAATGTCAGTTTCGTGTCCAATTTCGATAAGTTGTAAAACAGATACATGTCGGTAAAACGTTGGTATCGTGTTGGTGGAAATACAGTAAAAAATTCTATATTTGTGTAGAAAATTTTCATGTCGATATTGTGTAGAAGTCATATCGGTAAATTGAAAATAAGACACATGTCGACAAAATTTCAGCGACGTGTGTCGACATTGGTATTATGTTCTCACTACCTTTGGTATCCCTAATGCTTCGCTCTCGGATTCCAAGCTAGCATCCTCCCTTTGGATGGTTCACCATTACTTATAGTTGTTGATCTTGATCTTCTAATTGCTTTCTGGAGAGGAATACGATCGTGTACTCAGTATCCTATTGCCATTGTTGTTTCTTATGTTAGTCTGGGTCCTACTTGTCATAGGTTTGCTTTGGCCTTATTGACTATTGCTATTCCTCAATCCTATAAAGAAGCTATGATTATTCCACATTGGAAAGCTACTATGGATGAGGCTGCTTTGCTTTCACGCGGGCTTGGATTCTTGTTCCATCTTTTGTAGCTGCTTTGGTTGTTAGGTGTAGATGGGTATTTGTGGTAAAATATTTATCAGATGGATAGGTTGCTAAAAACAAAATTTGGTTTGTTGCTAAAGGCTTTACTTAGACCTTTGGTATTGATTTCTTTGACACCTTTTCTTCAATGGCTCATATCAGCTTCATTCGAGTTCTATTCTTGATTATTGTCATTAGAGATTGGTAGATGTTCCAGCTTGATATTAGAAATATCTTCTTGTATAGTGATCTATAGGAAATAGTTTACATGGGATAACTTCTAGGTATGTTGCTTGGGGGGAGTCTTAAGTTCGCAAACTCAAAAAAGCTATTTATAGCCTCAAACAAACTCCACATACTTAATTTGATAGGTTCAGTTCTTTTATTAGTATCATTGATTTTTGTCGTAATCATGTAGTTCATTTTGTCTTTGTAAGAAAGAAGCATACTGGTCTGGTGATCCTTACCATCTACATTGATGACATTCTTTTCAAAGGTAGTGATACGTCTGGTATTAAGGAAACCAAAGCTTATCTAGGTAAACACTCTGTTACAAAGGATTCGGGAAAATCTCGTTATTTTATTAGCATTGAAATTGTCAGAAGCCGTAGAGGTGTTGTCTTGTGTTAGTAAAAGTATGCCATGGACCTTCTTGGAGTGACTCGTTTACTGGGGGCGAAGTCAGTCTGAACTCCTATACTTGAAAGTGTTGCTTATCTCTGAGATGAGAACTCTCCATTGATTGCAGATGTGTCTTAGTACAAACATTTGGTTGGCAAACTCATTTATCTTACTGTCATGAGATTAAATATAGTCTTTACCATTGGCATGATGAGTCAATTTATGCATAAATCTAGGGAATGTCACTTAAATGTCATAAAAATACTTAAATATATCAAAAGATCTCTTGGTAAAGGTTTCTTATTCATAAGCAGTGGTCATCTTTGCATCGAGGCATATTTCGATGCAAGTTATGCAGATGATAAGGCTGACAGGAAGTCTCTGACAGGCTACTGTACCTTTCTTGGAGGTAATCTTGTGACACAGAGGAGCATGAAACACAATTTAGTTTCTAGATCTAGTGTAGAGGTAGAGTATCGTGGTATGACTTAAGCAACGTATGAGTTAAAGTGGTTGAAGAGTTTTTTGTTAGATATTGCAAAAACATTTACTACTCTACTACCTATGTATTATGACAATCAGGCTGCTATTCACATTGTCGAGAATCCAGTGTTTTATGAGAAGACCAAACAGATAGAGGTGGACTGTGAGTTTGTCATAGATGTTGTTCTTAATGGGCAAATTTGCAATCCATTCATCTCATCACACAAGAAGCTCGTAGATATCTTCACTAAATCTCTTTCTACTACTTTGTCTGAAATATGTATCATCCTGGGCATGATTGATATTTATGCTTTAGCTTAAAGACAAATGTTGTTGTTAAAGGGTTATATGGGTATTTTAGTGTAAATGAATTTTAGGATCCATATATATCTTGTTACCCTATATATGTCTAGGACTCTAATCTTAATACACAATAACACATTTTTCTCCTTCTCCCTCTCTTGTTTCTAACAATTGGTATCTGATTGTTCCATGGTCTGAGAAATGTCTTGTTGGGTGGAAAAGTAGGTTTCTATCTTTTGGAGGTTGGCCAACTCTGATTACCTTTGTGCCATCCAACTTGCCTATCTATTTCCTATCCATCTTTTGGATACTTGTTTCTATGGTAGGGAGGTTGGAGTGGATTTGATAGAACTTTCTATGGAAATGCGACCTCTCTTGTGGGGGCATCTGTCTTATTGCTTGGCACTAAGTCTGTTGATCAGACTAGAAAGGGGTTTGGGTTTGCGGAGCTTTCGTCCTTTCAATCTTGCTGTCCTTGGCAAGTTGATTTGGCATCTTGATCTGTTTTGTCTCTTGTTTTGCATCTCTCGATGCCTCTTTGGTGGTTGGAAATTGGTATAGGGGTAGGGTAGGAAATCATTTAAGAAGTGTCTCCAGTGTTGGGTGGTATTCTAGAAGCTGGGGGGGTGGTAAAGTGTGGCTTGAGTTTGAGAGTTGGGTGTATGGATTGGTTTAGGTTTTGGGATGATCCTCAGCTTGATTCCATGCCTCTGAAACTGTTATTTCTGGGTTTGTTTATTCTCTCTGTACCTCCTGCTTGAATAAAGGAGTGTTATGTGAAAGTATCTTACAAGGTTGTTTGAGATTTGAGATTTTGGACGGATCTCACAGATGGAAAAGCTCTGAGTTTCGGCTCTTCGCTTGGTTTGCTCGTAAAAATTTTTCTTTGTTGCACATGGCTCTCATTCTTGGTTGTGGGTCAAGGATGAGAATTTCTCAGTTTCGTCACTGTTTTCAGTCATTACCTATGAAGGAGTTAGGGTGAGTTGCCGTACTTGGATATGGAACATTAATTTCCCTTTGAAAATTCAGATATTTGCTTGGTAGATCTTCCATAGGGGAGTATTGATAAACTCAGCCTTATAGAGATGAGGCTTTCATTTAGCAAGTAGATGTGCTTTCTACCATATGGTGTCTGAGGATCTTGCTGATCTTTTGTAGGGATGTGAGACTATATGTGGTTGGTGGTGCTCTTTGATTGGGAGTGAGTCACTTAATTAGGTTCTGGGTGGGTCACTACTCACTACAAATTTTTCGGAAGCTATGGGACTTCAAAGGGAGATGGCATGGAAGGCACAGGAAAGTTTGGAGCACTCACCATCATGCATTGTGGTGGATGAAATGGATAGAAAGAAATAATTGCATCTTTCGGTGAAAGTGTCATGCTATCGAGGATTTACGAGACAGATCAGCTATAGAGTGGTGCCCAGTTGCGAGTGCCTTGACCTGTTTATTTGAGATTGACTTTTTAGCCTTTTGGTGGTCTAGTTATTGTTTTCATTTCTGTTTTTTGGCTTATCAAGAAGATAAGCCTTTCACTCTTTGTATTGTCCTTTCCAAATGATTTTGATAAAATTCTTGATTACCACTTCAAAAAAGATTTTGGTTGGTTGGTACTTCTCCATATCTTATTGTCTGCTGTCCCTTTATTTGCAGGATGCAGTGGCTGAAGTTGTCGGAAAGGTTCAATATCTTCAAGACAAAATGGTTCAGAGTAAGGACTCTATTTCATTTAATATTTTATCCATTATTCTGCACAGGCACACACCTCTTTGTTTCTTTCTAGCTTGGGAATATGGTGTGTGCTATGTTCAGAATGCATGATTGATGGCATAGTTTTTTCAAGGAATACTTAGGATATTTCATTATATGTGAAAAATCTCAAAACATTTTGGCATGTAGCGATTTGAATGGAGTGTAAGCTTGTAGGCCCGTTCTTATTTCTACATGTGGTCTGTTTTGATTTTATGCATATTTTGGATTTGTTTTTGTTAAGATGGAAAGTGAATCATGTATTATTTAATCATAACAAAGGATTATAATTTTCTCTATATAAGAGAACACATACTTAACTTATAAGAAACCTAATAAGTGGATAACATAAAGATTTATATAACGATCCATTTACTTTAATATTCCTCCTTAAACTGGAACATTTAACTTGCATAGCTAGTTGCATAATGATTCTTTGTATTATTGACAAAGAATTACATAACTTGAAAGAATGAAAGAGGAAGAAGAAAAAGTAATAGTAGTAGTAGTGGTAACTGGTAGATAGGCACACAATAATAGTAGTCAAAGTAATTTTCACGAAATCATACAACACTGATTTTCACAAAATTAGTATAAAAATTGGAGAACAACACATGTCTAAGGTACAATTGCGAAGAAATGGACATATCAAGGGTACTGATGTTGCCTTAGACCCATTTACACACCAAACAGGAGAGTCGTAGCAATAGGTAGGTAAGTAGTGGCTAATAAGGAAAGTAGGCAATAACAAATCAAGAAAGTTTTGGATATTTTGTAAATTAAAAACTTAGAGTTTTTTTAGTAATATTTACAATTTTAGAAGAACTTAGAACTGAAATGTAAATATTACTTAAACTTTAATCTAATCTCCTTCCTTGTCAGGTTTTTTAGTTGGATGGCCAACAATTAGAGAGGAGCCCTGAACAGGGCTTATTTGCAGCTGGGATGGCTAAATCTAGCTTGTCAGCGATGGACAAAGGCATAGGAACGCTCGTTGGCGACGTTAGTGTCTTGTTTTGGGCCTGACGATACCTTGATGTAGTGTTGGAGATGGCCAGAGGGTAGATCAACATCCGGAAGGAGTTTTTAGAGGTTGTCAGTGACTAAAAAGCTTGCCATAGTAAGGGTATATCGATGACGCTGCGATGCACAGGTGGCAGATCAATGACGGCTAGGTGATGACAGTGGAGTTTTTTGAAGAGAAGGCAGTAGTATGGATTTCCTGGTGGGTCCATCGTCGTCAATCGTAGTTGATGACGGAGGTGTAGCAGTTTAACGGCTAGGGTTTTCTCTTCTTCAAAAAAATTGCTACGATACCATGTTAAGATGGAAAGAGAATTATGTATTATTCAATCTTAACAAAAGATTACAATTTCTTATATATTAGAGAACATATACTTAACATATAATGAACTTAATAATTGATAATACAAAAACCTATATGAGGTTTTATTTACTCTAACAGTTTCGTATGTGCTCTCTTATGTACATCGTTAGGTTGGGTTTAACTTGGGATCTTCTTGTTTTTGTGAGTTACAATGTTGGCTTTGATCTTTTTCCTTTTTTTCAATATTGTCCTAATCCCATGTTGTTGTATCTTACATTATTTAATGTGTGCTATTTTTTGTAAAGTGGAGAAGAGGTGATTTGCCACCAAGAAGTGAAGATAGCAAACAGTTGATCAAAAACATGCAGTAAGAACTACATATCCTCAATACAAAGTTGGAACCTTCTTTTGACGCAACAAGAGTGTGCAAGTAATATCAAGGAGATGACGATTCTTTTTTTGGCAACCCCATTCTATTAGGAAGTATGGGCAAAACTAGTTTGATGAACAATATCATAAGGAGAACAAAAGGAGAAGTCATGACTCATGTATTCTAATGCATTATCAGTTTGCAAAATTTTGAGGTTAACACCAAATTGGGCTTTTATTTTATTATAAAAAGACTTGAATACAGAAAATACTAGAGATCTAGCCTTCAAAAGGTAGATTCTAGTGTGCTTCGATTGATAATCAATAAATGTAACAAAATATAGACTTTCACCTCCAACAAAATGGTGAGGATTAAGATCCCAAATATCAGAGAACACAAAACTAAAAGGATAGGAAATCCTCAAGTCGTTTTTGAGTGAGAATATCACAAGTTTATGCATTTCAAAATGATAGGCCTCGCACTAAGTAGTAGCATAAATAGGTAGAGGATGGTTCATGACACGAGTTAGTAGATGACCACGACGATGATGCTATTAAAGAAAGAAGACTTTTAGAGTGGTAGTAACATCAGTAAAAGTAGGTTTAATGATGTCGTCCAAGTCATGCATCCCCTTAAGCTCAATTCCAGGAGCAATCCTCTTCCTCGTGTGAAGGTCTTGAAAGTAACAAATGAGGGAAAGATAAGCTACAATAGTTTAACGTCTTCGTCAAGGTACTAATAGACAGAAAATTTCGGTATATAATAGACATTATCTAATTTGAGGGAAGAGGGTGTAGAAACCACCCTAGACCCACAAATCGGAGGGAAGGCACCATTAGTCGTCCAAACAGGAGGAATATGTTTATGCTTTTGTAAGGAAGAAAATAGTGAACAGTCACATGTCATGTGACTTGTAGCACAAGAGTTGATAAGCCATTTGTCTTAAGTGGTTTAGAGGCACTACTTGAGGAGGAAAGCGCAAAAGCAGAAGTCATAGATGCCAAACTACATGTAGAGGTAAAAAAAGATTAGAGCTCCTCATGAGTAAAGGTAAAGGTGTTACCGGTAATTGAAGGAGTAGGGATAGTGGAAGACGAAGTGGCGTCTATGGTTGGAGCTAAATGAGCATGAGGCTGAAGATGTGGGAACTTCTCCCAGTAGCGATCAAAAGGATGATTCTCTCGACCACAATGAATACAAGGAGGATTGATGAGATGGCCACCACCACGACCACGTGCACCACTACGGCTAGTGACAACATAAGCAAAGTTTTCAGCAATTGAAGACGATTCCAAGGACTCCACAGATGGAGTAGTAGTGGTCAACAATTGTTTGATAGATAGGAAATGTGGCTAGACAATATCTAAGTACCAAAGCAGTGGACTCACCTACCATCTATTGGCGAGTCAAGCTGAACTATAAAGGAAGACCATTAAGGAACCGAAGAGTTCACATCTCCTTGAACTAAAGCTGTTGAATAGTAGTGTCATCGTTGAAGGGACGAAGCAACACAATCTTGTACATGATTTTGTGGAACTCGTCGTAGTGGTCATGTACTAATTGTGATCTTTTTGTTCAAGTAAAGAGCTTGTCTATAACTCATAAATTCTGAATGTAGTAGAAAGCAAAGGCAAGTTGGTTTCATGTTGCTTTTGTTGACTATGCCAAACGAACATGAGTAAGGATAACTGGAGTTATGTTGTTCACGTTCTAAAGATAAATAGTGCTATCCTTTGTCTTCCATGTTGCATAAGAAGGGTCGGTGTCCTTAGTGGTATCCTTAGTAAGATGAGTTTCTTCGCCTTGATATTCTATAAGTAACTAGAAGGTCATGCTGCAAAATGTGTAATTTTGATCAATAAGACGATCAAGAACCTCCAAATTAGGGCAATGAGTAGTTGTGTCACTCAAAGTCGAACGTGAGGCCGTCATCGGTTACGCTCACATAATTTTTACTCGACCCAAAGAAGAAGGACACATGATAAATTGGTGTTAGGCATCAAGCAAGGAGAGTAGTCAAGAAGTGGCCAACACATGGATCAAGGAGAAGAGTCCCTAATCCATGCCTGGAAAGTCACGAGTAGTGATTCAAAGGAGTGAAGTGTGCTAAATCTTCCCTTTCAGACTTCCGATAGGTTTTTTCGAAAACTAGTTGTCGACGACCTAGGTAGTGGTGGCTATGGACGGTGGGTAGGGAAAAGGTCGTTGACGTTGTGGGTTAGGCTTGGCGGAGTTAGTGGCGGTAGTGGAAGGTCCTAGTAGGGTCGACGGTCGCGGAAGGCCTTGGTTTTGCTAGCTGTGGTAGTAGAAGGCCCTGATGGGTTTGGCAATGGTGGCAGGAGGCTTTACTGTCGACGGCGGCTTATGAAGGAGGGAGTTGTGGCGACTTCAAATCTTAACCCTAGTCTTGATAACATGTGAAAACAAAAGGCGGGAAAGACAAAGAGATGGTTGTATTGCTATGGCCTATCATTCTTATACAAGATGAGGGTTAGAATGAAAAAATACAATAATAGTCTTAGGTCTTATAGATCTCATAAACACTAATAGTTCTAATGTAATGTACATCGTGCTTACACAACCAAACTTAACTAAAAATATAACATATTTGTTGCCAAACATTATTTGCACATGCAGTTTATGACTATCCTGATAGTTCTCGTAGAAGCTAAAATTGGTCTGGTTCCACAATCATAAGTATTTCTTAGTTTTTATTTGAATGTATTGTTGATGGTTTTTAATCTGGGGTATTTAGTATTTTCGGTGCTTCAGTTAAATTGTGCTTCAACTCCAGCAAATTTTATCATGGAAAATGATGTAGACAGGCTTCTTGGCTCATAATTCACTCAAGTATGATAACAAGTGTGACTTAGATTTGCGGTTTAATTCATCATTTTATGGCCAATGAAATTATTCATAACTTTCCACATGTAGAATGTGCAGAGTGTAGTCAGAGTATCTGCTGCATATTTGACAAATTTGGATATTTGTTGTAGAATAACTACGATTTAATTCAATTTGGGGGCATCAGGCCTATCCTCATTATTTCACATGGCATTTCTGTAAAATGAAGGACTGGGAATCTGGTTTCTGTTAACTGATGCCTGTCGTGGAGGGAAGCTGATAGTAATCTGTTTCTTGAGCTCCCTCCAATTATAAGGCTATGAACAAGAATCAATGTAAAGATACACGGAACAGGTGCTGCTCACCTCATTCCGTTAAGAAGAGGCAGCTTTATGCTACAGGCATAGGGCCTATGATGTCTGGCATAGATGAGTATGTGTATCCATGTGGGTATGAATATCCCCTTTCTTTGTT
The DNA here is from genome assembly GCA_024699735.1 of Posidonia australis. Classification (NCBI taxonomy): domain Eukaryota; kingdom Viridiplantae; phylum Streptophyta; class Magnoliopsida; order Alismatales; family Posidoniaceae; genus Posidonia; species Posidonia australis. The sequence goes on from JAMKQA010022621.1 coordinate 36,882, forward strand.
TCTAAAACCATGGTTCTTGATGCCGACATGTGTTGACGAATTTTCACCGACATGTTGGTTTCTGAGATTAGGGATACTAAATCCCATGGTATTTCCTGAAATACCGTTTTTCTATACTGTCTGTGCAGTATCGTTTATGCCCCTTTCATGTTGACATAATAGTAGTTGTACTCTAAACTCCTGTTTGGAACCTGGATAAAGTTAGGAGTAATGTTATTTGACAAGTCAAAAAGTAGAATAAAAGCGAAATAGTAATTCTTATTTTGATTTACTTATTTTAAGTAGTTATTTCGCGGGAAGGATGGAATAAAATTATTCCGCTACGCTATTTTAATGCATGTATGTATATGTTGTGTCTATTTTTTGTTTAAAAATTAATACATATATAATATGATGTTATTTATTTTAAATTAGATTTATATTTTAATAATTAAGTTAATTATTATTAATTTACATGTTTTCCACTTATTTCAACATTTATCCTAATACTTGTTTTACTTTTCATCTAAACCAGAATATCTCTTTATAAACATTTATTCACCTTAAAAAAAAATCACTCCTAAACTAAATAGCAATATTATCAGAGTACCAATATCATTTTCCACTTATTTCTATTTTTCTTGTTTTACATTCAAAGAGAGGCTAAGCACCCATCTCCACCCACTTGCACCATAATTGAACCAACATGCTTGATTTTTCTTTTATGCATTTCCAGTAGCATTTCAACCTATTTCGTTTCCTTTTCCCATTGGTGTTCTCCTTCCTTTCCTTTACCTTTGATTTCTCCTTGTTGCTATTGGTGGCTCAGTTGTCATTGGTTTGACGGGTTGCAGCAACCAGGCTTGCAGCCATCACTAAGGATTATTGGAAAACATAAGAACAAAATGGTAGTTATATATATTATAAGTCTAAAATTAATTTAATTTTAGAATTGATAAAGGAAAATGAAATAATTAATAAATAAGATAGAAGTCATAAAAATTAGAAGAAAAAAAAGAAAATTTCTAAAATAATCGTTAAAGTCAAAGTATTTTAAGAAACATGAAAATTTTGAAGTAATTAGAGATTCTAAATTTCGAAAAAATAAAAAAAAATAGAAAATAAAATAACTTATAGGTTATAAACTTAGGATAGAAATCATAAAATCAAAGTAAATGTAAAATGTATCAAAAAAATCCTAAATTAGTCACTTAAAATCAAAGTAATTAGGGATTATAAAATAAAAAAAATTAAATATATAAAAAATAAGAAAAACTTTAAATCGTGGAAAATTCTAAAAAAATTGATTTCATGTGCATGTTTATGCTTTTAATGAAATTTAATCACATGTAATCACATTTTTTTTTGTTTTATAATGTCAATTATATATTTCAAAATGTTTGTGTTTAGTGTGTTCGGTGCACTTTTTGTATGATACGTGCATCAAGTTATTTTAAGTAGTTTTAGATGTATATTATTGCTAACTTTACTATATTATAGAGTTTCAAATCGAAATTCGAAGTTTTTTGTCCATTTCCTTGGACTCTTGTATTTTTATTATGTTTCCACCAACATTTCTATTAATGTTTGACATGTTATCTGCTTTTGTCCAACTGAAGTCTGATGCAAATTTGATATTTAAAGTCATGTGTAAGACGCAGATATAGGTGTGAGTATCCTTTACAAAGACATAATTATGAGATATGTGTACATGTATGGGAAACAAATTTCACCTGTTTCTTTGTCTTCCCTCCTCTTTTGTAGATATTTTTCCTTTACTGGTATTAGTTGCATAAACATGGGCCAACAATTAATGAAATGGGCTGAATAAGCTGGATGGCTTAACAGTAAATGAATTAAACTGGTTTTCTTGCAAAAACTGGTCCAAACCAGTCAAGGAAAGACTAAACCATCCTCCTTGCTTCTTTCTGAAAGAAAACCCTAGGATTCTTCCATGCGGCTGTATGGCTGCAAACATGGTGGCAGCAAGGTTTGGTGAAGATGCAGAACGTGTTTGCAAAGAATGCTTACGTATGTAATTTTATTTCGTGTCTGGATCCATATCATATTGAGTTTATACACGTACAATGGATGTTGACTGGTATCCGGATTTCATAGCATAGGGCACTTCAATTGGAAATTCGGCATGATTTTAGATGGGTATGTATACCATAGGAAGTTGCATTTGTGTATGTTGCATGGTTCTAAATGTCGATTTCGTGTCGGACTTCGATAAATTGAAAAACAGACATGTGTTGGAAAAATATCGGTATGTCGGAATTGTGTCGGTGGAAACACGGTAAAAAAAAATTATATTTGTTCAGAAAACTTCCATTTCGACATCGTGACGGAGTCGTATCGGTAAATTGAAAATAAGACACGTGTCGGTGAAATTTCGGTGACACGCGTAGACATTTGGTACCATGGTATGTTGTCATTTGGATGTGGATGGCAGCATGACAGCAGAAAGGGAACAGTTTTTATCGATTGAGTTTGGAATATAAGTTATGGTGTATGGACTTCTACTCAAATGTTCTAAATGTTGATTTTGCATTGAACTTTGGTCCAACGAAAATAAGAAACATATTGTGTTTTCGTAGAAACAGTAAATTTATGGAAGCTCACGGAAATTGTCAAAAAGTTTGAATTTTTGATTTAAAACTCTAGAATAAGTTAAAGTAAGCAATAATATACATCTTAGATTACTTAGATTCGATTTTTAGACATGTATCGTATTTAAAATGCTACATACACTTATTACGAACATGTTGGAGTATAAAAAATACTTAATAAATGTTTAATAATATAAGTGCTAATGAAAGTTACCTTATATATGCTTAACACTAGAAAGAATGTTTTGGTCTATCAAAATCTTGTTGTTGTTGTTGTTTAGCCATGTTGTAATTACGATGAATTTATTATTAAAATCGGGACTCTCTGTAACACATAGTTGTTCCAAGACATATAGGTGTGATATGTTTGGTAATCAAGAATATAATAATGATATTGTGACAGTGACAGTCGTATTAGGAGTTCCATTGGTGGTTATTGTGGAATAAATACTGACTGAAGAATTCTTTAAAGCTGCTGAGGTTATTGCTTATATTTTGTTAGTAATAGTACATCGTTAAAAATGGAACTAATATCCCATTTACTTTATTCGCTTAGAGCGTAGGAAGATGAGATTGTTATCTTTTTACTTTTAGATTGCTCGTAAGAATTACTTTCAAAAGACTTGTAATCATAAGGTTTTGTTGGATCACAAATGCTCAGAGAGCAAGTGACTTTAATCAACTTCTTCTAGTATGATTGATCCAAGAGTATGGATTTCCTTTTGTGTCTTCATGATGTTGACTTCTATAATGATATGACAAGGATTCAGTTCTTAATGGTCGTTGGGCTCTATGATATTCGTCTTATGTAGTATGCCTCATTGCATCATCTCTTGTGAATAAACTAAGTGGCCTTCCACGATTTCCTTGTGGTTCTTCAATTGTAGGTGGAATTTCTTCTCATTCATCATCGTTTGGTGGTTGTATGAAATCATTATCTGTCTCACTTCCTAGGTCTGAAGTTCTATTATGAGAATGTTCTGATGAAGTGATGCATTCTTCTACATTAACGTCCATCTCATTAACAATTTTAGAACTTGGTCGACTACTTTCTTCATTTAATATTGGTTCTTTATTTTCTTGCAGTCATTAATGTATAGGATCATCATATTCTTCCTTATTATATATATATGCAAGATCAATTAGATCAAATTGGTCTTTATCTTCTTCATCTTTGAGATGTTTTATTCTCAACCTTATGTTAAAATGTATGAAGATCAAGTCATTTAATCTTGTTGCCCCCAAGCTCTTCCTTCTCTTTGTATGAATGTGATCGAATGTGCTCTAGGTTCTTTCACAACTTAATGGTGATGTTGATGCTAATGTTGTTTGATAGAGAATTCTTATTGCATTTTTTCTTAAATTTAGAGTATTTGTTCTATTAAGCACCTACCATTCATGTGAAATATGTTATTTAGTTATTATTAATCATATTATCGTTTAAGGTTTTAAAGTAAAAAAAAAAAATACTGCAATCATTACTTGGACTTATCATGTCACAAGAAGCAATTGTGGAGCAATGTCCAAATGAGAGAAGTTGGTCCTGAAATATTTGATCTCATTTAGAGTTTGTACTTAAACATCAACTTTTGACTCCGACTTTCTAAATCATTGCTTTTAACAATAGTAGTGGATCAGAACGATTTCTGATGGCATGAGCATAGTAGAATTGATTATTCAAATAATATGCTACATTGAGAGAAAAGTCATTGAGCAATTGTGTTGGCATAATGATGAAAGTATGAATGTATATGAGTATTTCTTAAATTACTTACAGTTTCATGTAAATGATGAAGAGGCAGTTTATTTTATTTTTCATCTATAATTTTCATGTACATTATTTTAGATTTAAGTGTTGCATCATTCACAACATCTTTCATCAAACGTATTGTCTTATATAAGAAGTCTATGGTAGACTTTTTTATCTCTATATATCAAATGAAGGACTTTCGTAATTGGTTTCATAATGTTTACTATTTTTTTTATATCTTTCCAAAATGATGTGCTATTAAATATTATATTGATTCTCTTACTAATTAAATTATCGCTTTTGTGGTACTTGTAAGACACTTAGGAATTAAACATATATTCTAATCCATTTTTATTTTCAAGTTTGGAGAGCAATGCAGTTGGTGATGAATCGAATGACTCCTGGATGAGTTAAATCACTATCATATCACTCGAACGACCTCATAAATGTCTATATGTAAAAGTGATTGTAAATAAAGTTGATTATAGGTCTTGCGTTCTTTACCATTTTCTTTATCAATTTCATCTTTTTAAAATCTTTAAGCATTAAATCAATACAATGTGGCGCACATGGTGTCCAATAGATTTCATATTTAGACATGATTCTTTCACCGTCCTTTTTATAATTACTACTTTTATTAGTAACAATTTAAACCACATATTCGTTTCTCACTTACTTGTAGTTATACTTATAATATTTGATAACATCAAAAGTATCAATAAACTTACAGAAAATAGTATAACTATCATAATAAACCATGATCTATTTTCTAATCGTACTTGTTCAACCATCACTCTTGATAGTCGCTCCATAGGTTGGATATTGTCGTTGTAAGCTATTAATGTAGCTTTGTAAGTCTTTCCTCTCTAACTTTAGGTATTTGTTCTTTATCTTATAATCTATTGGTATTTTGATTCTAGTATCTTCTTTTTCTACTACGTCAAGTATTTGTTGCAGATAAGTTACATGGGATTAATGATATTTAGTTTCCTATTTAAAAAAAATCATTACTTTTACAATTTTTTTTCTATTTTTTTAAATTTTATTTCTAATTATAAGCTTTTTAAGCTCTTCATATTATAAAAAATTTATTTTGAATTTTTAGATTTTAAAATTCCCCTGATTTTTTTATTTTATTTCAATTTATCATGATTTGTATTAGTTTTTTAAATATTTACTGAGTTTTTTAGTTTCATTTCAAACTATCTTTATTTTTATTAGTTTCTTAAATATTTTTTGATTTTTTGAATTTCATTTCAAGTTATCATGATTCTTTACTAATCTTATTAAAATTTACTAAAGAAATACCTAAGATCAACAACCTTAGATCAAGTTTTCTAACAAAATAAGTATTTCATATTTTCATGGATCTTTATGTAGATCTTTAATTATTGATATTTCTTAGTGTAATTTTATTAATATGTTAGGTCTAGATATTAGATCTACTAAAACTTTGTCTATTTATATATTTATATTAGATCTAGATCCTGGATCTACTAAATCTTAATGTATTTTCATGTATATGTTAGATGTGGATTTTAGATCTATTAAATCATTGTGTATATATTAGATCTATAATGTAGATCTGTTAAAGTTGTCTTATTGTTATAGTAGGTGTTTTTAGGTTATTGGATATCCAATTAGTCTAAGGTATCTAATACACTTTATATATATGTAATTACTTCTACGTAGAAATATACTTTCTTTTTCTCTCATATTCGATTTTCTACATGGTACCCGAGCACTAGGGCAAACCCTAGGGTTTCTCTTCTCCAACAGTAGCAGTTGTTGGTCACTGGTCACAGGCTTCCCAGGCCTCTCCCATGCGCCGTAACCCCCGTTCGGGCCCTTCCAGGTAGGCTGTTGGCTCCTGTTCTTCTCTCCAGCGGCACTGACGACTCCCACATCCATGTCCATCGCTTGCTAGCTCTCTGGAAAGGCCGTTCAGGCCCTCTTGTCCCGTCGGAAGTAACATCTGGCTCCTCGAGAATTGCCGTCCAGCCTGTCCAAAGTTTCGAGGCTCACCGACAGTCATTGTTGGACCTTCAGGCTCATCGAAATGGGTAGTCCAGCCCTTCCGTGTCTCCAGCAGCCTCATTCGACCATGTTTTGGGCCACCTCGTGTTGTCCCGTTGTCGTACGTGTGTGGATACGTGATATCCTCACGTAGTTGAGTCTCTAGACTATCTGTTGGTGTCTCTAGTAGGCAGTTGTGTGGTTGTTTGGCCCATTCTACATCAAAAGCAGTGATTTTTCACCCCAGAGGAGAAAACTCAAACCGTATATTACTTGTTTCCACTATGGTTGCTCGTGAATCGTTGGTAAAGAACCTTAGTGGGACATCTGAGAAGTTGAACGGTAAGAATTATCTTCTTTGGGCACAGAGTTTTGAGACGTTGATCATCACGTATGGCAAAATCAGTCATCTCACCAAGCTGTCACCAGACAGTTAAGGATGCAACCTATGATGATTGGTTTACTGATGACACAACTATTATCTCATGGTTGGTGAACAGTATGGAGTCCACAGTTGCTAGAGATGTGATGATGTTGTGACCAACAAAGAAAATCTGGGACACACTACATCTTACCTATGGTCACGAGAAGAACATTTCCAAAGTTTTCAAGGTCTATAAGCAATTGTTCACCTTACGACAGGGTGATCGGTCTGTTTCAGAGTACTTTACATTACTGTGGGCCTTGCTTGATGAGTTTGAGGTTTACTAGCCCCTTACTGTTGATGTCATTGAGATGAGACAGTATTGTGAAGAATTGACGGTAGCAATATACCTCTTCAGCTTAAATCTCGATCTCAATTCTCAGATTTGGGGATAAATTCTTGGAGCTAACAGAGTGGGATCTACGGTTTACTTTTGCTTGAGTTTTGCATATCTCCACAGCCATGCCCTATTCAGTGCCTGATCAGTCAATTATGGTAGCTCTGTATGGTAGAGGACGCGATGGTTCGCGTGAAGGTGGTCGTATGAAAACTAGAGGACGTCCCTGTTGCACTCATTGTGGTTGGACAGGTCATCGGATCGACAGATGTTAGGATTTGGTTGGTCACCCGTCTACAACATATGTTACTACTGAGTCTACATCTTCTACCTCCATCAGTGACGAGCATATAGTTATCATCTCACAAGTTGACTATGATTGGCTCCTACAACTAAAGGTCACTGACTTCGTCGCTATCGCCTTCTATTCTGCCTCCATAGGTACGTGTCCCGTTATGGCATCTAGGGATTCCCCCTATATCATTTATTCCGATGAATCCTTTCGTATGTTAGGTATAAAAACCTTGTTTACTCGTCTATCTCAACTTTCAGATGTTCGCTCTGTAGCCATCGTTGATGGTTGGTCTTGTTCTCTTACTAGAGAAAGGGTTGTGCATGTCTCTTTTCAGCTTTCTCTTAAAAAAAGTTCTATATGTATCAAATTTTCCTGTCAATGTTTTTTCTATCAATGCTATTACAAAACAATTACTTTGTTATATCACATTTTTTTTCTTTTTATTTCACTTTTTAGAATTTACGGATGAGGAGAAGGATTGATTTGGACCGTGAGTGAGGAGATGGTATGTACCTGCTAGTCAGTGACAATATATCGCGAGGATTAGTGTTTGTGTTGTCCACTTCTGAGTGAGGAAATGGTATATACTTGCTAGTCAGTGTATTTCATTCCCCTAAAGTTAAATACAATACGTATCAGGGAAATTTCATCAATATGGACTGAAACTTTGAACCTTGGTTGTACTAGGCCACCTAGGATGTTCTACAGCCTTTTCAGGTTACCTTTTGTTTGTCTCATCATTTTTAGGTTTGTTGTTACTTTGTTTAAAAAAACAGTTTCCTTATAATGTTAAATGTAGTGGTATAGTTTGGCATTTGAACCTTCCTCTTACTTGGATATGTACCTACCTTTTATTGATAAACTTTGTTAGAGTTTGCTTTGTTTTTCATTTTATTTTGGTCTTTGGTATGTTGTGATATATAAGTATTGAGGTCTAATGAGGGGGTATACCATGAAGTTACAAAGGTTGTATCAGTGAACCAATCCTGTAAACTCGTAAAGCAACATAAGCACCAAGAAAGTCCCACAAGAATTGTTGGAGAGATATAATCTCTCCATGAAAGCATTCTGCTTGATTGAATTGACACAGAGAGATGAAAGCTTGGGGAACAAATTATGGGATAAGATGCTTGTTTGGCATGAGATTCAAGTATCATAAGTGTTTCTGGTAAGAATGTTTGGGCACGATGAATACAAAACTAATATTTTTTTTAAAATTTTCTTCTTTTTTTTAATCAATTTTCTGTATTTTATTATGGCAAAATGGAAGAGAAACTTGCGATGAGGACATAAATAGACTAATTAAAGACCCAAACTCTATTGTTAGATCAAGACTAAGGTCACTCCAGGTCTTGTTCAATCATGGTAATATTTTACAATCGGTAATTGTTAAAACCATGGTTTTAAAAATCGACACGTGTCAGTGGCATGTGTCGGTATTTCAAAATTGGGAAACAAAATATATAGGCAAATCGAGAATTACTGGGTTTTGGTGGAAACATTGGTGGCATGTCGAGTGTGTCGATGGAAACTCGATATTTTCAAAGCTTTGAAAGTGTGTGTCGTACGACTCACCTATTTATCTATACCGACACAAGTGTCACAAATTGCTTCTTCCCAGTGTTGTCTCCTTCTCAGTTCTCATACTTCTACTCTTCTTCCTTTCTATTTGCTGTTGTAGTAATAATCTTCAAGACACGGATTCTCTAGTATCTACACGGGTGAAGATTTTTCTCCATTATTGAAGGCTTAAAGTTCTTTCCATTGTTAAAGATTTTTCTTTTAGTACATGGGTTCTCTACACGGGTAAAGTTTTTTCTCCATTGTTGAAGACTTGAAGCTCTCTTCTCTCTCTTCTTTTGCAGTAAATTTTATGCTTTATTTTTTGGATTTTGCTTTTGTTTTCATGTAGATTTACATATTGCACTTAGATCTTAGGCTTTAACATCTACAACTTTTGTTTTATTGTAGATCTTAGGTATATTATATAGATCTATCATAAAATACATAGATCTTAGGTTTTTGTTTATAATATTTATATTTTTTTCCTTTTTTTTATTTTGATGTTAATAACTTGATATTACATAGATCTAATCTAATAATGGTAAAATTTAACCTAAAAATTCTATAAAATTATTAAAAATCAGTAAATAAAAAATCAGTAAAAATGTAGATTATTACTTACTTTAGCTTATTCTAGAGTTTTAATGTAAATTATTGCGTATTTTAGTGTGATACATGTTTAGAAAGTTGATCTAAGTAGTCTTAAATATAGATTATTGTTTACTTAAGTTTATCTTAGAGTTTCAAATCAAAATTCAATTTTTTTTTTATCATTTTCATGGACTTCCGTAAATTTACTGTGTTTCCTTCGACATTTTCATTGATGTTCGACTCATTTCCTATTTTTGTCAGATTGAAGTTCGACACGAAATTAATGTTTAGAACCTTGGTTAAAACTAATAGCCATGAGAATTCGAAGTTGTACCATCACGAGAAATTGAAACATACTCTCCTCATGTATAGTTGAATGGCCGTGGAAATTTTGTACAGTCATGAGGAGCTGAAATTATACAAGTACTAGAAATTGAACTCGTACATTTTCCTTTTTGGAGCACCAAATCTAAGATGAGTGGTTGATAAAGAGGTTCTATAAATACTAAATTAAGTCCTGCCTTGCCAGATCATTCTTGTGTAAATGTTATACTATATTTCAGCCTGGTACCTATATATTTTCCAATTTGTTGACGTGGTAGACTTGAAAGATGAGTTATGAAATAACTATTATATTTTTTTATTCTTTCATCTAACCATCGTTGCATTGTTCTATTTGCCGGGTATCTGATTCCTTCATTATAATATTGTTTCTTCAGTTTGCGCATGGGAGGGGTACATGGAAGGCATGGTGAAACAAGCTTCTAACAGTGAATACTGGGGCATTTGGAATCGACAAAAATTAGGACCTGAGTTTGAGGTGAAGCAACAACTGATCTTGAAAGAGAGTCATGTAAGTGCAAAGTATTCACTCCATTTTTTTTAGATGATCCATTACATTATTTAATTATTTAATCTGTTATTCCATGTCAGACTTTGAGAAATCAAATTCTTGAACTGGAAAGACATTTCAATGTGCTTGAGCTCAAAACTTTTGGTGAAAGTGGAGTTTATAAAGGTCGAAAAGCATTGCTTGGCTCAGACTCTTCAAGGTACTTGTGTTGTCATTTGGCATTTTGGCATGCTCCCAGCAAATATAAATGTAAAAGACAAAATTAACGTTATAGTTTAATTCTCTTTTGTCCTGTGACAGAAAAAAACACCCATTAGATTTATACCTTCTACTTCTGTTGCTTTATTAGAATATTTTAAGAAACTAGGATGTTAGGATATTTTCCTGTTTGATGTTAGAGTTAGTAGTATATGGGTGTGTTTATGTGTTATTGGTTTATGGATAAACAGGTTATTGGATATCCATTTGTCTTAGGTATCTAATCTCCCATATATATATGTAACAACACATCTTAATAGAGACATCTTTTCTTTTCCTAAATTTTATCTCCATATGGTACCGGAGCCTAGAAAACTCTAGAAAAACAAAAAAGGAGGAGAAAGGATGCAGCCGCTGGCAGCCACCCTCCGTCTCCGCCGTCGGCGTCGGTCGGTGCCGGCTGTTCCAGTCACCGGGAACTTCTCCTCTGGCCTCCCCAAGTGTTGTCTCACCGTCCCCCACCGTCTAGGCCGACGTCTACCGTCGGCGCCGTTAAGGGTCGCCGACGAGCAGTTTTGCCATCAGTGATGTCCGTTCTCCTCTCCTGATCGTCTGAAAGGGCAGTCTAGCCTTTCCTGTGTTGCAATTTGCGAGTTTTGGCCATGTCCTAAGCTATTTTCAAGCCTTTGAGTGTGAATCTGTGTGGATATGTCACATCCACACCGTTTAGTAAGCAGTCCGATTTCAATTTTTGTTTGTTTTAGATCTTGTAGTAGTTTCCTTTGGGTGATCTTGTTTTAAGATGGTTTCTCGAGATGCATTTGTCAAGAATATGAGTGGAACTTCTGAAAAGTTGTCTGGCCCTAATTATATATTGTGGTCCCAAAGCTTTGAGACTTTTGTATTGACACATAAAAAGTTGAAACATCTTACACATCTACCTCTCGATGAGAAATCCGATATGTATGGTGATTGGTTGGCTGATGATGTGGTAGTTATCACGTGGATGGCTAATAGTATGAAACCAGCCGTGGCAAGGGGAGTCATATTGTTAAGGTCGACCAAGAAAATATAGGATACACTTCGCCTCACATATGGTCATGAGAAGAATATTTCTTGTGTCTGTGAGCTATATGAGCAGTTATTCACTCTTCGTCAGGGAGATCAGTCAGTCCAGGAGCACTTTACTCGGCTTCACACTCTATTGGATGAGATCGAGGTGTATCAACCCTTGACAATGGATATTACAAGGCTGCGGTTGTCGAGGGAGGAGTTAGCAATTGTCGTGTACCTTGTCAGTCTGAATCCAGTGATCAGTTGCTGTGTACCTTGGGATCTGATTCCGTTCCTGTTCTACAGACTACATTTGTAGAGGTTTTGCGAGTTTCTACTGCCACATCTACAGTAGATGATCTACTACAGTTTCAGCCTCATCTGTTATGACGGCCACTTGAGGTCGTGATCGTGGTGGATCTTGAGGGGGAGGACGTGGTCGGAGTGACACAGGTAGTCGTCCACGTTGTGCACACTGTGGACGGATGGGTCACAAGATTGAGAAATGCTGGGATTCAGTAAGTCGACCACAAACGGCAAATGTTACTACAAACTCAGCCATTGTTACAGCCATTGCTACAGTCACTACAGAGGAGCAGACATTTACAGTATCGTAGGAGGACTATGATAGACTTCAACAGCTAAAGGTCACTGCATCTGCGGCCTCGGCTACCCATGTTACTTCCTCAAGTATTCGTGCACTACTTACATCCAGGGATCCTTCATGGATCATTGACTCAGGTGTCTCCTCTCATATGTTAGGTACACATTGTTTGTTTACCTAATTGTTTCAGTTGCCTGGCTTTCGGTCAGTGGCAATTGTCGATGGCCAAACATGTCCTGTTTCAGGTGAAGGAGAAGTACAAGCCTCTTCACAACTTCCACTTGAACAAGTTCTGTTTGTTCTTGATTTTCCTGTGAATTTGTTGTCTGTTAGTGTTATTATAAAATAATTGAACTGTTGTGTCACTTTTTTTCCTTTCCATTGTACTTTTCAGGATTTACAGACAGGGAGAGATTGGTTTGGGCCGTGAGCGAGGAAATGGAGTGTACCAGCTGGTTCGTGATGAGATACCTCAAGGGTTAGCTTCTGTGGCGTCTGCCTTCGAGTTTTCCCACTTGTGGCATTACCGGTTGGGTCATCTATCTCATCAGAAGCTTTAGCAGGCTCTACCTTGGTGTTTTGTTCCACAATTTCATTGTGAGTCATGTCAGTTGGGTAAGCACCGTTGTGCTTCGTTTAAAAGGTCTGGTCTTCTGTCTAGTACTACTAAGTTTGAGGTAGTCCATTGTGATGTTTAGGGTCCCTCTAGAGTCCAGTCCGTGTCAGGTCATAGGTATTACATAGTTTTTGTGGATGATTTTTCTAGAGCATCATGGGTATATTTGTTGAAAGATCGGAGTCATGTGTTTAATGTACTCAAAACTTTTTTAGCTGAAATAAAAAATCATTTTGATGTTTGTCCAAAATTTCCACACACTGATAATGCACTTGAGTTTATTCAAGCAAAAGTTACTTCATTTTGTGCTTCATTGGGTATTATACATCAGACATCGTGTCCACATACATCCCAACAAAATAAGGTTGCGAAAAGGAAACATCGGTACATATTAGATGTTACAGGGACTCTCATGGTTCATATGAGTGTGCCTAAACAGTTGTAGTTGATGCTGTACTTACAATCACCTATCTCATAAATAGGATGTCCTGTATACCTCTTGGAGGTGAAATTCCTCTATGTCGTCTAAATCCTCGGTCGAGTCTATTCAAGTTAACCCTCAGGGTATTTGGTTGTGTTGCCTTTGTTCAAGGCCTACACCTGGGTTGGACAAATTGTCTCTAAGATCCATCAAGTGTGTCTTTGTTGGGTACTCTAGGACTCAAAGAGGATACTGGTGTTTTCATCCACCCACTAGGTGATATTTTGTATCTGCAGATGTCACATTTTTTTAGTCGGAGCCCTACTATGTTGGCTCCATATCACTCAGTCAGTCTATCCCATTGCCATTAGTGGTTGTGTTACAGGATCAGAATGTTCAAAAAGCAGACACTTAGCCACCAACAGATACTCGTCCTTTATAGGTTTATCATCGTCGTCAGCGTGCTCCAGTGCCTCCCACTACTGGACCATCCTCCTCTGCAGATGCAAATTCGTCCACCAATGCCTCAGACCTACCTATTGTCCTTCGGAAAGGTACTCGCTATTGCACAGTACATTCTATCTCTCATTTTGCCTCCTATGATTCACTTCACCATCGGTTTCGTAGTTTCACCTTGTCTCTTGTTTCTCAGACCATTCCCAGGACCTATCAAGAGGCACTATCCCTTCCTCAGTGGAAGGCTGCTATAGACAAGGAACTTGCTGCACTTACTAGTCGTGGTACGTGGAATTAGTGACTCGCACTGCTGGAGCCAAAGTAGTCACTTACAATTGGGTTTATATAATCAAGTATAAGGCAGATGACAGTGTGGATAGATACAAGGCACGGTTGGTGGCTAGAGGGTTTACACAGACCTATGGGATTGATTACGAGGAGACTTTCTCGCATGTTGCTTTCTTAACTCCATTTGAGTCCTTTCCCTAGCATTGAATCACTCATGGTAGATATGCCAATTGGATGTCAAGAATGCATTCCTATATGGTGATTTGACTGAGCCTGTATTGATGGAACAACCTCCTGCCTATGTTGTTCAGGGGGAGGATTATGTGTGTAGGCTCAAGAAGGCAATATATGGTCTCAAGCAGAGCTCTAAAGCATGGTTCGAGAAGTTCAGTCAGGTGGTTCTTACTAGTGGTTTCTAGAGATGTGCAGTGGACCATTCAATCTTCTATAGGAAGACAGTGACTGGGTGTGTGATTATTGCAGTATATGTGGATGATATATTAGTATCAGGTAGTGATGTACAGGACATTACAGAGATTAAAAAGCATCTTCACACTCATCTTGTGGCTAAGGACATGGGGAAGTTTCGTTATTTCCTGGGGATTGAGTTTGCTTATGCACCCGGCAAGATGGCATTGTCACAGAGGAAGTACGCCATGGATCTCTTGCTGGAGACAGGTCTCTTGAGGTGCAGACCAGAGGACACACCCATTGAGCAGACACCATCATTCTGGGATAGTAGTTCTAAACTGTTGGAGGACCCTGGACAGTATAGGAGGTTGATAGGCAAATTTATTTATCTTACTGTTACTCAGCTTGATATCTCTTATGCAGTCAATCTTCTGAGTCAGTTCTTGCGTGAGCCAAGGAGAGTGCATTGGACAGGAGCTCTTCGTGCTCTGTTATATATAAAGGGTGCTTCAGAGAAAGGACTGGTTTATAGGAAGAATAATCACATCAAGATTGAAGCTTATTCGGACTAAGGATATGCAGGTGATAGATGGGACAAAAAATCCACATCGGATTTTTGTACCTATGTGGGAGGCAATCTAGTTACTTGACGCAACAAGAAACAGAATGTAGTGTCTAGATCAAGTGCTGAGGCAGAGTATCGGTCTATGGCACAGACCGCGTGTGAGATGATATCGGTGAAGTCACTATTGGAGCAACTTGGTTTTTGTGTTGATGTTCCTATGCCTTTGCGGTGCGACAATCAAGCTACCATCTTCATCGCAAATAATCCTACTTTTCACGAGCGTACAAAGTACATTGAGGTTGATTGTCATTTTGTGAGGGTTATGATCATGAAAGGTGTTATCTCTACTCCGTATACACAGTCCTCAGAGCAGTTGGCAGATATATTTACAAAGGGACTTTGTTTTGGAGTTTTTGAGTCATTATGTGACAAGTTGGACATGCTTGATATGTATGCTCCAGCTTGAAGGGGAGTGTTAGAGTTAGTAGTATATGAGTGTGGTTATGTGTTACTGGTTCATGGATAAATGGGTTATTAGATATCCATTTGTTTAGGGTATCTAATCTCCCATAAATATATGTAACAACACATCCTAATAGAGACATCTTTTCTTTTCCTAAATTTTATCTCCACATTTGAATTTCTTCTACAAGGAAAAAAAAAACCTTCTACATTATGGGAAATTGGATGCAATAATTTTCTTTTGTATTGTAATATTTATGAAGGGTAAACATGTAGATATAAAATCTAGCTATTGTTGTTGCCCTGTGTCTTACAAAAAGTTACCCTCCAAGTGGAGGGTTTTCGGCAGCATCATGCCATCTGGAAAATTCTTCCATGTGCCTGTTGTCCTCAACTTGCTTATTTTTGTATGTCGATTTTATCCAAGGGGCCAGCCACAACAAGGTTGCTGTCTCAAGTGTGGAGTTATGTTATCCTAATTCTTACAAAGAAACAGAATTTTTAATTTGTTCTCAGATTTTGTGTCTGAACAATTAATTACTCGGTGTATATCATGATGCGAAATTGAAGTTAAATCTAGAAAACTTAATGCATTCACGAAATTTTATGTGAGGACGGAGCACAATATTACACACCTCACCAAGGAGACATAGTATCGAGACAAGGGTCATGCGACAGTCTGAAATCCATCAATATCATTCATTTCCTCTATTGGGGGCTATAGAGAGTTGCTGCAAAATGCTTACTACCAGTGGATGTGTGATGAGATCACTAAATTACTATTTACAGTTTGTTAATTTGCAAAGTCCATGACTGTGCCACACTATTTTTGTGAGACTTTCCAATGAAGGGAGAAGGTTTATTGGCCGGGCAGACAATGTTGTTGGCCAGTGGCCAGATAGATGTTGATAGTTGGGCGACATTTGGGCCAGGGAATATAAATGAATTGTTACATC
This sequence comes from Posidonia australis, assembly GCA_024699735.1. Lineage (NCBI taxonomy): Eukaryota > Viridiplantae > Streptophyta > Magnoliopsida > Alismatales > Posidoniaceae > Posidonia > Posidonia australis. The sequence continues at coordinate 53,332 of JAMKQA010022621.1, forward strand.
CTTGTACCACTGCTTTATATATAATTATATACAAAGGAAATGTCAGGGCCTTTTCTGTTTCTGACACATCTAGGTGAGGACCCTTTTGCCTGTGTATCCATATTTTAAATTATTAACTATGCTTGTATATCAGCTGCTTAAAATTTTTGGGCAGCTTAGCAAAATATCAGTGAAGAATTTCAAGTCTAAACAACATATGATCAGTGAAGGACATTTTCTCATTGTTAAATTGTACTCAGATTGATCTGGAAAATCCATATTCCTCATTAGAATGTCCTAAATAGATCTTCCCACTTTGAAAATATTGTTGTAATGTTTGGACAAGTTTGCATGTTGCTATTTTTAGGTAAGTAGATGACATGGAATTTAGCTGTATATGATTAACTTGTCCTATAAGATTTATCCTTTGTTTCCTTCTCTAATTTAATTATAACTCTTCATAGGCGGATTCAGATGTTGCACAACACGATTAGTTCACAATTAGCAGCAGCAGAACATCTGTCTGATTGTCTATCAGGACAGATGGCTTCCTTGAAGATCACTTCACCAGCTGTGAAGCGCCAAAGTATAACGAAGCAGTTGCTGGAATCCATTGGTGTTGAGAACCATGTGGATACTTTTGAATCTCCTGATGTAAAAAGGGCTGGTTTTTCCCCAGATTCTTTTAAGAAGGTACCATTATCATCACCATCAACTACAGCAAGGCAGTACCCCAGGAGAAACACATCAAGTGCTTTTAAGAGTTCTGAACCTGAAACCGCGAGGAGGAGGAGAGACTCACTTGATAGGGTAATATGTCTCTTACCTTTTGTATAATATCATGAGGAAATTCTTATTTATCTCCGAAGTAGTTAGTTTCTTGAATTAACTAGCTCAAGAATTTTTGATGCCGCATATGGTAATGCATGTGGAGTTATTATTCATGCTTTGCATGTTAAATGGATATCATGCAAGATCTGTATAAAGTTGACTGACAATTAGTTAAGGTTGGTGGAAATTCTTGAGGTTGGACGTGTGTTCGAATGATGATTTTAGTGTTCCAAGATGTCGTCTAATACTTGTCTCAATTTATATTCCTATACTGGTATAGTTACTGTCTGATGCATCTAATACATTCACTGCTTACAAGATTATCAAATGTGTTGAAGATATATTAATATTGACAACATATGTATCCCATATACAAGTTTAATTAGGCAGAGACATGGGGTCGAACCGTAGAAGTTATGTCTTGCTTGATAAAATTTGAAGTCTCTCTCTCCTTGCTTTGTTCTTGAACATTTTATAAGCAAGCCAAATAGTTGCGGCACTTTGTACTTCAGATGGTTAACTGAAGGCCATGATTTTTTTGTTCTAGGTGGATGAAATCTTTGGTTAGCTTTCAAGTTTATTTAATAACAATGTTTAAAATGGCTTGGTGCTTGATTTATTCAGGATATTTCTGAACATTCCTAGGACTTCCATTTACTTTCTTGCACTGTTTGAACATCTAATATTTCAGATGATATAAATATATGCAGAGTTGGACTAGTTTTGAGCCCCAAAAGACAATGGTTAAAAGGATGTCACATCAGAAAGCTTTTAGAGGAAGTACTGGTAGTTGCTATGAGGATTCTCGGATTGTGACAAGTCTTGCTACTCAGAATAAGCCTCATGAAGACGTAGCATCCTCGCTTTTGAAATCATCTGGAAACAAGGTCCAGGACCACACATACTTGGCAGGCAGAGGTAAGTTGCTTGAGCATAATCATTTGGGTATATGTTTGTGCTTACATAAAATGAGTCCTTAGACTCATTAGTTTAAAAATCTATATCACTAGATATGATTGAAATTATTTAAAATACTTGTATATCAAAAATCAAGTGATTTTGTAATTCTTAAGTATTGAATTTTACATGTATTATAGCTTATTATAGCTCGTAGTGAATCATTGAATTTGTATATGAATAAATCTATATGTTAGGAGTTTATAAATGACATGGATTTTGATGTGTATCTAGATGATATAGTTTAATATTCATAAGTTACATTTTAGTTTTGACACTTATACCTTAGAGATATAGTGATTATTGTTTTAAATTTGATGAATTTGTTTATGAATAAATATGCATGTTAGGAGTTGTTAAATGACATGAATTTTGATGTGTATTTGATTCAGATGATGTAAATTAAGATTTATAAATTATATTTTGACTTTGAAGCTTGTAGTACGTAATTTTAAAAATTATTCTTAAAATACTTGAATAAAGGCAGTCATTAGCTTATGTGCTCCTTAATTAATTATATATATATATATAGAGAGAGAGTACAGTTCTCCTACATGCTCCCTCAAATCTCAAAACCACCAATAAAAACAGTTTCTGGTTTTTTTTTTTTGAATTTTAAAAATCAAATCC
>JAMKQA010022622.1:0-55295 GCA_024699735.1 Posidonia australis
TATTGAATATAAGGGTAAAATCTCAAGTAGGGAACTTGAGGAGTGGACTAAGCCGGGGTTGGCTGAACCACTATAATTCTTGGTGTCTTTGTGATTGATTGGTTGTATGCTAAATCTTAAGTACTTTCAGATTACATAACTAATTACCAAGTGTTAATTAAAACCGGAAAATCTTTATTCACCCCCCCTCTAGAGAAGCTTTACTATCCAACAATAGTGACTAATAAAAGAGTGAAAACTTGAATCTAAATGATATAAGGACAAAGAAAAATATAGGTAAAAAAAATATAGGTAACTTTTATAGGATATCAAATGCTCAACACTTCAAGCAATATTTAACTTTATAAACATGAGATATGGTAATAAATAGTATATTATATATAAATCTTTATAAAAAAAGATGAAAAGACATTGTGCGACATTTGATATTAATTTGGTGTGTCACATGCTATACTTCTATCATGCCTTACAATAGACTAAAAACATATTTTACACAATTAAAAATAAAAAACTAAATAATAATAGTGATGCAAAATAAGAGTAAAAAAATGAATTTAAATAATATAGGGATAAAGAAAAATAGAGGTATTTTTTTATGGAATGTCAAATGTTTAAGAATTTATATCTTTATTTTACATTTATACTTTTTCTCTTATAATATGTGTTTGAATACAATTAATTGCATTAACCTTAGTAGACCTTTACAAGTTTTATGATAATTAAGTAACCATAAGTTTCATGATATGTCATCTTTTAACTTGCTATATAATGAGAGAGTGCCACATGTCATGTCACATGTAACGTCCACACTTACATGGGCTAGCAAAAGCTACAACAAAGACTCCATGTAAGCGTGAACATCACGAACAGATAAAAGAGTACAACAATACTAAATTAAAATATTCATTATATTGCTAAACTCTTGTACATTACATAACTATTACATGATTTAAAAGAAACACAATGCTAAATCAAGACACTCTGGGTCCCATCTGTACTTCAATGAGCTGTGCAATGTGCCATACAGATATTCCAATAAGACTTCTTTAATTACCTACATGAAACAAAAACATGGTATGAGTTTAAATAAACTTAGTATGCATGTGGGACTTCTAACCTAATTTAGACTTATGATAAAATGGTAATTTCTATTTTTTCACTTTCATTTCTTTTCAGGCTTTTGGTGGAACCCTTGGACCACCTATCGCTGGCATAACACAGTCTTCCAGTTAGCATACAATCCATCCTCATTCTCATTATTACATATTCTATATCACTCTTTATTCATTAATGAGGATCTCATATAACAATCTATGTCAGTCAGTAGACTTCAGATTGAGTCTTGTGGTCTTATCATTGCCACTAGATCCGTATAAGATCCAATACTAGACCTCGTCAAGCTAGTGCATCTCTCCTTAGGGTAATTACTCTGAAGAGTCAAATGCCAAGACTTTATTCTCTCTCTTTTGTATCTTATTATGAGAGACATTTGTATTTTTCTTTAATTCCTTATACACGAAGGGCATGATAGTAAAATTTCATTTTATTTAATAACCATAAATGCAGGGTTTCTTATGTAATTTCTTCTTAAATTTCTGTTCACAATTAGAGTACAATTTTAGAGCTACTATGAAATTATCAGATATTTTAGAAGTATTATAATTCTATTTCAGACTTAAATACAATTATGACAATTGGATAGGAAAAGTATGGTATAAAACCTTTAATATAAGAACTTCTTGAGAATATGCAGGAATTCAATCAAATATGAAAAAATCGAGCATTCATAATAGTTTAAATCAATAATCTACAAAATTTCCGTCATTTTTATCCTTAGTTTTCATTCCACATGAATTTACATAACTCAATGGCTAATACGTGATCTAAGGAAAAATACTAAGATAAATGAATTCCCTATTACTACCTTATAAGATTTAAAATTCTAGATTATGTTGTCGTTATCAAAGAATCATGGATGTTTCCTTAAAAGTTAAAACAATGGCAGTGTAAAACATGAAGTCTAACTTTATTGTAATAAACTAATACCTTAGGGAGGAAGTTGTAAAATGACCAAAGTTACTTCACTCACATCAACACTATTCATTTATTTTATCCCTAAAACATGAGTATTATTATTATTAAGAAGTCTATGATTGTTTCAGAAAATAAACATTATGATATCAACTTCTCTTATAATTACCTAATAACTTAAGGAGGTAAACGCAAAATAACTAAAACTTCCCCACCTACGTCAGAAACATTATTCCTTTATTTTCCTTTCCACTATTAATCAACAATCAAACACGACACCATTCATTATCTTCTTCCTCTGTCTCCCCCAATGAACCCAACAAAACCCTATTGAGAAAAACATTACCCACACACATACACTTATACACATATATACCTATCTTCTTCCGACTGATTCTCCTCATCAGCGTGCTTCTCCGGCCACATTTTCCGACGATCCTCTTCTCCTTCTTTCACTTTTTCTCTTCTATGCTAACTCTCTTAACTCTTTCCCTCTCAACACACGACCACTACTAGTGCAGATTCATTCTATTTATAGACTTTGAGGCACCTTTCCAAACCGACGCCTCCTCCTCATCCATCAACATCGACGTCTCGGCTTCTAACGCCCTTCCATCACTTGCCAGCTACTTAGCTCCCACGCTCCTCTCCACGACTGCTACATCGAGGCCAGCCTTTACATCACATGTCATTTTCTCAATATACTCTAAAGTCAAGTAACACTTAGTTAAGATCTTAGAGTAAAAAACTTAAAGCCAATTGATACTACCATAAGACCTTAAATTATAAAATTGTTCCTTTTTAATGTAGTATAAATATAGATGATGTAGACATTATAAAAATTTAAGAGAAAAAACAAAAGATTCCATTAAAAATGTTAAAATGTAGTTATTAAATATAACAGTTATTGAATACTCTTCTTGTCGGTTCTTTTAAATAATCACTGGTATAAAGTGAAAAATAAAGACAAGGATTACCACCATGTCCAACTCAATCAAATCTTAGTTTATAACAACGAGCAGAGTGCCAATTTTACCATTTCCATTAGTAAATTGATCGTTGATGTTTTTAATCTTGGAAATAATCCAAACATTTGAACAAATTGTGTTTCCATATTAACGAGTTTCAAGTTATTGGAAATGAAGATGCTCTATGGAAAATGAAATTTCAAAAGTTGTATTATTCTCAATCTTGGGGTACAATTGTCAACATGCTCCCACAACTCCCCACCATTTCACTCTCCCCAAGAATTGGATCCTTAAACAAACATACAAATGATGGAGCGCTCTTTGCTGTGAATAGAGCTCTCAACACTATTCATTTACAAAGGAAAAAAGAAGTTGTTGGATGCAGCTCTTCCAAAGAGTTGTGGATTATTGACATGTAAAAACAAATTTAACCCTATTTGGTGATTGTTTCTTCAGAAAAATCATGTCAAATTTACAACTCTGCCACATAAAGCAAAGCAAACTTCAATGTTCTCACCTTTACCAAAATTTTCTTACCTACCAAGCATCATTTGACAATGAGGAGGTAGCTCACTGTTAATGAATGCTTACAGGGTTTACTCATCAACGACAAGTCAAGCATCATTAACAAGTGGAGCATCAATGATAGTGAAAAGTTCGCTCGTTGTCGCTGTGCTTTGGGTACATCATCGACAAATCCAAACCCATCTCTTCTCCTCCACCCCCATTTGCTCTAGTCCATGAAGGACCCTACCCTCAAATTGACCTTCTCTTGCAGTCATTCTTGGATCATCAACAACTAGATTAAGCACATCCTCCTCCACACCCTCATCGCCATCACCATGGTCCACTCTCTACAGAAGAAGTTCCAAACCCTCAACTTCTAAGAGAACACTCTCAACTAACTCAAGTACTCGTGTTGCTTCAAGACCTCTATCAACACCAACAATGACGTCTAATTTTGACTCATGAAACAGATGACATTGCTCATCGATGAAGAAGAGGATGTGAGTGACATACATGGAAAGACGTGCATAGAGAACCCAAGAAGTTATTTTCACAAATGCTACTCTCACGTATTGGTAAGAACTGAATAGTTTGAAAGTTCTGAGTCAAACGACTACAATAGCAACTTTCCAGTTTTGAGAGTCGAAAGTTGTCCTAAACAAACACATACTTGGTCGTACAGTAGCATCAGGAACTAGTTGTTAGCTGTTAAATGTCTAAACGTAATGGCAATAACCATAGCCATCTTTATACAAAAAATGTTATACCCAAAAATGTTTTAGCGATACACATCAAGAGAATGATGACACATGCGACAACAAAATGTCATGCTGATTCCAATGCACATGTACACATGAGCAGCTGCAAAACATAATGGCACTAACCATAGTCATCTCTGTACATAAAAAAGAAATACCCAATAAAGTTTTAGCGATATATATCAAGAGAATGATGAAACATGTGAAAACAAAACGTCATGTTGATTCCCATGCAGATGTACACATGAGCAGCTCTGTTGAACTTCTGTGCAAGTTTATGCTGATGTCAGTATCGATATCCCCAAAATTATGCCACAACGACATACATACCAACTCCAGTTAATGGCATTCCTTTCAACATCTCATTAAATGATCATTCAAGAACGACAGTCGAGAAGAATGATCGTGTTCCAATAGCCTTCAGGCTAGTAAACATCCAGCCCGCGCCTTCTGTATATACTTCCACCTAGAGTGCAATCATTAACAAGGTTATATGATTGACGTAGAAAAAGACAAGGAATCAAATAGTAGGAAGATTGGAAGACAGAAATTTTGCAGACGGCATACAGTGTCAATAGTGCTTCCCAGATCTTTAACCCCGCCAATTACATACAGAGACCCTCCAAGCACAGCGGCTCCAGCATATCCTCTTATGCTGTTCATTGGATCAACTGTTAACCAGGATGCAGCACGAGGATCAAATACCTCGGTGCTGGAAACCATCTGTTCTCCACTGTAACCACCTACAACATATCTGTGGTAGCCATGTGCAAGAAATAAGACGTTTTATGTTAACCATATCAAAGGCAACAGGTAATGAAAGTCATTATTTTTATCACTCAATATCATATAACAGAATGGCGAGAGACATACAATTTCTCATTCAAGACTACTGATGAGTGGCAGCCCCTACTTGTTTTCATGCTTGGAATTCTGGACCAGAAACCTTCTCTCGGATCAAATCTTTCTGCAGAGCTGTGGCATGATAAAAGCAAGACCAGACTAATGATCAGAACTATGTAATAGTGATTCTAACTTCTAGGCCAGCAAAATCAAAATAAAAAGAGAGCTCTATAATAAACTCAAGTGTTTATTGTTTTTTATGGTAAATAATGGTCAAATCTATTTCAATAAAAACTAACATCAAAGGAGAAAAATGAACCACCTTCAGCCTAGGAATTTCGACTTGGTTGCAGAAAGTCAAGAAATTTATTAGAATCTTGATATTTAGAGATGACAGTAAAAAAATTTAAAATCAAATCAACTTATGCCGATAACCAACTATCTTTGAATTTTGAAGAGGCATCTAATATGCACATAATGGACTTGGCTTATGTTCATCACCCACTAACATTCCTAGAAAGTAGAAAAGGTTGATCTTGAAACCATTTTGTAATAAAATAGAAATTGAGCACCAACTGCACAATCACAATTTAGCTAACAAAACATAGCTAGCTAAAAAAAACCATAGCCATAACACCTTCCGCAATAAGAACTGATATGTTGGTCAAAATACAAGTCCTTGAGAAATCCATAGACTTTGGTCGAAATCCATAGTCCTTAAGAAATTATACCTTTTGCTTCAAATAAAAGCAAAAAATGTACATGCTTATTCATTAAAAATTAAGAAATGAAAAAAAAACTGAGAGATGAAAATAATAAGTTGGTAAATTTCAAAAATACCCTTCATTGTCACTAAAATATACTCTATAACCTAAAACCACATGACCAAACATTTCTGAGAGCCCAATCATGACATGAAGAATCACTGATACGACAGAATAACCCGCAATTTCCATTTTTTTTTTCTCCAATGAAAATTATGGTTAATGCTCAGAACAGAAGTGTAAACAAACTATTTTATCTATTAAACTCATCATGATCCTAGAGCATGACTTGTCAACCATACAATATAAACACATAACCCCATCCCATTCCAACTAACAAGTAGATGCATGTATCAACATATCGAGTTTAGAAAACAATGTAATTTAAAGTAGATCCATGCATTGACAGACCAAATTTAGAAACAACATGATACAAAGTAGACGCATGCATCGACAGACCAAATTTATCAGTCATCAGTCTAACTGAACATCAATTTAGAATCCGTTTGGTAAAAATTTTCAAACAATCAATTTCTAAATCTAAATGTAGAAACTAACTTTTGATTGGAAACAGTTATACTTCAGTATTTCGAAATGTAAATGAATTACTATTCCAAAAGTTTTTTGATTTTGAGAAGCTGGTAATTACTAGAACTGTTGAATCATTGTAATTTTTAAGATAAACTTCATATTCAAAAACTGTCTAAAAATTTTACCAAACCGATTCTTAATCTAGTTGCTAAATACCAATGGAACAATAATAATGTAAGCAATTGCTGTGTGATGTCACCTGAGATAACCTACTCCATCAAAGCCACCAGCAGCATACAGCACACCATTAAGTTCTGAAGCAGCAAGAGCGAATCGCTGGAAAACAAAAGAACAGATGATGGGAAGAAAACATGGTCAAAACAGTTAATATTCACCATCAGCCAGTTCATTTTTCAAGGGTTTCAGCACCCTGAACAGATACAATTGGCCAATTACATTCAAACAACAAAAACAATGATGGCTTTGTCAAACTATGTGAGGTTAGCAATATGACTTAATCCCTTCTAACTCCAACATGGACCAAATCATCCTTCTTGATGATATTTTTCAAGTGAAGAATGCAACACTCCAGCAATAGAATTCTTTCTAAAGAAATGCAACCAAATCTAACCCACAAACCAGAACTTGCATGTATCTCAGTTCCAATTCAAGCATGGGTTTGATTCCCACTCCACAATTCGTTCTTGATAGTCATCTCTTTAACCAGTGAACAAGAGCATACTCTAGATCGACATCATGGATAACTACTGCTTGATCGTTTCTACTAACTTAAAGTCCTTAAAATATTAAATATTAAAAAAAATAAAAGGAAACATCTATAAATTTAAACTTTAAATAGAAATCATTTAATTAAAGACAAATTCTAAATTCTAAAATTCATTGAAATAAGTTTGGCAATGGATCGCGAAATCTTAGTGGTCTTCTCTATCTAATGAGTGACGAGTCCGTTTTGAAATTGTCCACCCTACAACAACCCAAAATTATCATCAAGACTCCAACAATTTTCTATGGTAGGACCATATTGAAAAAGTCCATTTAACACAAAAATATATAAAATAGTTAAAAAGACTCATAATTTGAAGTATAAGATAAATTTGAAGGTGTAGATACCTCAATTTTGTAGTCACTTAGCAACAAGCTCCTCTGAAAAGACCCTCTGCTTGCGACCACCAAACCTAAACCTTAACTCCACTAAAACCCACAAGTCTATTCAGGCCTACACAAGTTCACTCTGACCTCATCAAAAATTAAAATCAAACAAAACTCATTTAAAACATTTAAAATCCAAATTAATTAAGGAAAATCCTAATTAAAACCAAAATTAAATAAAATCCATTTAAAATTCAATTTAATCAAGTAAAAATCCCAATTAAAACCCAAAATTAAATAAAATCCACTTAAAATCCAATTTAATCAAGAGCAAACCCTAATTAAAACCAAAATCAAATAAAATCCAAATTAATTAAGTAAAAACTCTAATTAAAACCAAAATCAAATAAAATCCATTTAAACTACGTAAAATGCAAGTTAATTAAGTCAAAACCCTAATCTAAGTTAATTAAAACCCAAATCAAGTAAAACTCAATAAAATCCATTAAACATTAAATCTAATTAAAAAGAAACCCTAATACAAATAAAAATGAAACAAAAAACCAATGAAATCAAAATCTAAGTCAAAACCCTAATAAAGACCAATTAAACCAAAATTTAGATTAAATCCCTAATTAATCAAGTAAAAAATCAATTAAATCTAAATTAAAACTCTAAGATAAAACTTTAAACCATTTAAATTCAGAAAAACCCTAAAATAATAAAACCCAAAAAAAATAATTTAAAATCACTTAATTAAACTGAAAACACTAATTAAAATCCAAAAAAACCCTAATCACTTAATTAAAATCAAAACCCTAATTCAAATTACTTAATTAAACTCAAAACCTTAATTAAAATCCAAAAAAAAAACCTAATCACTTAATTAAACTCAAAACCCTAATTAAAATCTAAAACCCCTAAATTAAACTCAAAAACCTTAATTAAAACCTAAAAACCTTAATTAAACTCAAAATTCTAATTAAAATCCAAAACGCTAATCCCCAAAACCTTTAAGTAATTAAAATCTAAAAAATCCTAATTTAAAATCAATTAATCAAATTTAAAAATAATACTAATTTAAAACCAATTAAACCTTAAATCACAAAATTTAAAAAAAATACTTAACTAAAATCACCAAAACAAATAATTAAAAACCAAAAACCAAAAAACCAAAACCTAAAACAAAAACCCAAAAAATCAAAAGTCCACTCACGTAGGCCCAAAACAAGCCCAATACATCTCATTTACTCTTCAATCAAAAACTTAAGAAAGACACAAAAATAATTCCGACGACCCCCGAGTTTTTCGATGGTAATCCCAAGAACTCCGGACCGTATCTTCTCCTCCCTGTGATCACCGACGATCCCCAATAACTCTTGCCAACTCACATGAGCATCAGACGGTCTTCAGCCATCGGGGAAGAAGATCGACGACTATGGAGGCCACCGCCGATGTATAAAACACCACGCCATCGTCAACCCAAGAACAACTTCCAGCCCACTGTGAAGCATCTACGAAATCCAGAGAGAATCCCTAACAATTCCCCAACTCCAGAGAACCTCCTCCAGTCCTTTTTCAACCTTGGAATCCCTTGAACCGTCGTAGCCAGAGCAATCGACCGAAGCATTGCCGTCGGCACGCGAGGACACAACTAATCCATCCTCAGGTAATTCTTCCTCTTCCTTTTTGAATCGTGTTCATGTGCATCGTCGTCATCCCCTCTAGTGGTGGGTCTACCAACTCCGGTGAGATCAACGACTCTTACGGTGGGAAGAGGCCTCTCCTGCCTCTCCCTCCTTCTCTTCCCTGAGCTCCATCGCTCAGGCGAGGCTTCCCTGGCCTCCCGTGGCCAGGAGAACGTCACTGTCGCCCCTCTGCAACTTCAAGTCGCCGTCGTCGACCCCATTGAGTGGGTGGAGCATTCCGCCAACGCCCCGTCTAGGTCGTCACCACCGAAAGCCTCCCTACGGCCCTCTGAAAGCCATGTGGTCTCTGTTGGACCACCTTCGTCGATGCAACACCGTCCCTCACGTCGACAGGGCGTCTCGCCTGAGCCCACGACAGGGAGAGCGCCCCAAGCCATTCCAACCTCGTATGCAACTTCCCACAACCTCGCTATACCGCCCCAGAGTCTCTCCGATTCTCACCGCATCGAACTGTCACTTTTGGACACGCTGTAGTATGGGCCCCATCGTCGGAGAAGAACGACAAAACACTGACTAGGAGGAGATCGACGACGCGTTTCGGTCGTTGAGGGCTTGATCGACGCTGTTGGATCCTCTCCCTATCTCCTCCTTCAGCTTTTCCGCTCCTCAGGTCACCGATTAGTCACCAGGAGGGCTTAAATGAGCCTCCCAGGCGATTGCCGCCGGCGATCTTCGAATCGCCGACGGTGATCGATAGTTTTTAATTTTCTTTTAATTAAGTTTTTATAGTTTTAAAACATTGCAATTAGGTCCTAGGAATTTACCCTCTGATCCTTGTATTTTTAATTAAAATTACATTTCTTTTATTTTCATTGTAAATATTGTATGTTTTATCCTGTTTAGTTTTAATTTCATTTTTAATCCTATAAATGTTCGTTTTTTTACATTTAAACCCTTGCAGTCACGTTTTCTTTGTAATTAAGTCCTGAAATTTTGCACTGAGTCCTTAGAATTTTTTAAAATGAATTTTCTTCATAAAATTTACATTCTGAACCCTGAAAAACTTCATAATTACACTAATCATCAAAATAGTTTAATTTTTATCACATTTAAGCTTTAAAATTTTGCATGTAAGCCTTTGGATTCACAGTAAACAGTTATGAGTAGAGGAAATTTACATCCAGACACTTAGACTAATTTCAAATTCATCATTTAAGGTTTTAATTGTTTTCACACTCATTTTTGACATTTTCCATTGCTTTTATTCATAATTTTGTACTTAATCACAGATTTCATTTACATATCATGTTGACATTGTAAAATGATCTTTAATTACACATTTCAGTCACATTTGCACTTCATGTGTAAATTTTGCATATTAAATCCTGAACTCTTAGGAAATTATCAAGCTACAATTTTTACACATCTCAGTGTCACATTTTCGTTTAGTCCATCATCTGCACTCTAAAATAGAAGTCATTGTATATATTTTAATTCAGGTTTTCCCTCTTTTTGTAAATTTTGTATTTTAGTCCTTATACTTGTCATTTACCATGTTTACATCATTTTATTGTTTTTAAGACCTTGTCCTTTTCATATTTTCTTGCAAATAATATTTTTCAGACATTTCGCATACATTTTGGTATATCTCAGACCATGCATTACATGCATTTATCACTTCTGACAATTGAAATAACCAAATTGCCCTTGTGTCACCAATTCATGTACATGCATGTTAGCTCTTGCATTAAATCATGCATAGCCTTTGTCTAAGTCATTCCTTAACATCTTGTATATATTTAAGTACATATTCATGCATTTTACATAATTTTCATTACATTTGTGCATCAGTCCACCCTCTTTAAGTAAGTCTGCATCCTATGTGCTTCTTTTGTAGATTTTCCTCATCCCGTTTTCAGATTCCTCTGTCTGACATTTGATTTGGTATCTTTATTCTGTATTCTCAGATTTTTTTGATTTGATTTGGATTTCATTGCCTGAGGGCATACATTAACTAACCTAAAGGTCTATATTGGCTCAATCACGGATTATTTTCTTTTTTTGATTTTCATGACCTTTTCCTGATTTTGATGACTCGGATTAACCCCACTCTTGATCATTTTGATATCGATGTGATTTTCTATGACATCTTTTCCAAAAACACAATCATTTTATATGAATTTCTTCACATGTCATGGTTTACCTATTTTACGCGGACTTCTTTGCAATTTTCCCATCTTGATTTCCACGATGTTTTAATGAGTTGAGTTAATTGCATTTTTGATTCTCTTGAGGCCTGTATGATTTCTCGAGCCATTCTTGCCAAAAACCTCATCATTTCATGTGATTTTCTTTGTTATGTCGTATTTCGTGATTTCATAATTTCGTGTGGATTTTTTTGCAGTTTTTGCATGTCATTATACACATCCATCTAGTCTTGACTTGGCATTCATATTAACATGATTAGAGCAAAATGTAGGCTTAATAAGCATTTATTCAGCCTTTAGCAAGCGAATCGAACTAAAAAGACCAAGTTTCTCGGACGTACGGGATGCCTAACACCTTCTCCGTGAATAATAGGAATCTTTATCCATCCTCTGGTTAGTAGACATCTAACATTCATATTTGCATCTCATGCATTCAATCTTTTGTGGTTTGTTTATGGTTTTCCTCGTCTTTCCCTTAAAAGACTAGGTGACGACTCCTTTTCTTTTTGTTTTATCCTATCTTGCGTATTCGCCATCTTGACATGGCTATGACCTCCTTCCTCTAGTGCGACTCTGCGCCGGATCCTCGGACAGACATGGCCACAAAAGGTTATTTAGAATATCACAAAAATTGTTTTACTGTAATTACCATTTATATAATATGGCATGTGTTATGCTTGGAAATCCAATAAGGTGTTAATGATTAAGGTAACTTGGATCCATCTTTAATGTATCTTTATATAGCTTCACGTACTACACAAGACCATCTTCCGTAACATTTAGTATTTATTAGTCGCTAAAATAAAATTTTCGCTTTCCACCTGGAAATGGAAAGAAACATGTTTCCAGTAGGTCAATGCCTTGTTGAATGAACGTCCATATTGGTAGGGAATGGTACCTTTCTTGCTGGCAGGAAAGAGATTGGAATTGCTATAAAGGGCGTCAATCCCCTTGACTAAAGGCTTAAAATGCACTTGCAATGACACTAGCTCAGTGATGGAAATACATCACATATGCACAAGCATCGGATGTAAAAGGAACAAAAAAATTGGACTTCCCTTTTCAGACAATTTCCCAGATTTTCTGTGGATTTTTTGTTTTTCTGTTTCTTTAAGATTCCTACTGGATCTCTTTGTAGTCCATGGAAACGGTAAGTAACTTGGTTTATAGTATCAAACAAAACTATGGATCTAGCCCTCTTTCTGTAATTTCTAAACCAGTTTTCATTTTTGCAGAAAAAGACAAAGATAAGCCTTTGAAGAAGATATAATACCTTTTCAAGCATTGACTGACTGCCAATCCATCTTCCAAGCACTGGGTCAAACATTTCAACATGTGAGAAGCATTCATGTCCATCACCCCCACCAACTGCAAATATTTTTCCTTTCAAAGTAGCACCTGCTAAGCTTCCATTTGCTCGTGCCAAGGAAGGGCATAATGTCCACTCATCATTTCTTGGATTGTAACATTCCACTTCAAATTATAATAAAGAGATTCATTACCTTAGAAAGTTACTTCAGTAATAAAGCAATAAAGGAGAAAAAGGATGGCAAATTTACCCAATTGGGCAGAAAAGGACAAAAATAGTATTACCCCTACCTGTGTCATACCATAAGTTACTATCCCCACAACCTCCACCAAAAAGATAAAAGCAGCCATTTAGTGATGCAGTAGCAGCATAAGATCGTGGGCAGCTCATTGGCTTTAGATGAGTTAATATATCCAGTGAAGGTGAATATGAATCCAATGAATCAAGCCATGATTCCCCATTAAATCCACCAATTAAGTAAATCGACTTCTCAGACCCCAAGAGTTGTTCAACCATTGATTCGTTTAGTGATTCGTCAACAAGTGCCATTGATGGGTCACGTTTTGCTTCTAACTCCTTCACACGCTCCTGCAGTTGTTGATATCTTTTGTCCGAATCCTGCATAGCTTTCCTTAACTGATCAAGTTCTCTTTCAGTCTCAATCTGAAACACAGAGTTGAATTCAGAAGAAAGTGATATTTCATTTCTAGAGGATGAAATCTAAAAGTAATAAAGAAGTCATTAACAAATTTTACATGTCCTTGTCTATTAATTTCGTTATGCCATATAATCAACAACATATCAAGCTTCATTCTAGTCCAGAAGGAAAAAATAAATAATGCATTGAAAATACAATTCTCAATATTGTTTTATGTAAACAATGGTATGTATTCCATTCAAAGTATAAATTCACATCCAAGGCATGGGAGGCAAGCTACCTACTACTCCAGTAAAAGAACTAACCACTACTAGGGAAGATACAAGCTATGAAACAAACAGAAAGCCAAGCATTAAAACAAAGTCAATGTAAGTTAGAAACAACTCAAAGAGTTAAGTTGAACCAGAATCTCCACCTGGTTGACAACATTGTCAAACAAAGGATACTCATTCTCAAAGACTTTCAGTTTCTTCAGTACCATACAGACCAAATTATGGGATGCAGAAGTGCTCCAATATTCTTGTCTACAATATTACCCCAAAAAGACTTGCTCTTAATGAAATGGAGACACCAAGCTCAAGCAAAAAATCAGCAAGAAGAGGTTTGGTGCACACACAAGTCCAGAACCACCAGCACTTGCACACAAACAGCTAGTTTCATCACTTCAGGATACCATTTTTTTCCTGTAATTCTTAGTATTAAGTCTTTTTTCCCCTCGAGCAGTACTTTCACCCTAAGTAGAAAGCTTGACTTACACACAACTTTGCCATTATTGCTGGGCTTTCCCGTGTAATAGTGGTGTAAGTTTCTTCAACAAAACATTTCTCCAGCAACTCCTAGTAGCAGCAGGTAAAGGATTGACTCTAATGGTGACTAAGGAGGCCAGTAACTATGCACAATCAGCAGCTTCAATGCCCTTCAGATTCCTTCTGCAACAGATTCTCATATTGTCGATTTTCCATCTAACTCCTTGTTGATACTGCTTTGCTGTTGTCTTTTTAACTACTGATGTGGCAAGTAAAAAGTAACATATTTTTTTTAGCAATCAGGCAATGGAAAAAGCCAATCTCAAAGGAATCCTCCAAAGGAACTATCAAGATGATAACTCCAACTAGAAGAAAAATTAAGAAAGCAAAATTCAAAAAATTACAACAGAAAGGGGCAAATGAGAAAAGGAGAGGAATGGAAACACAATAATCAGGAAAAAAGCAACGCTATAAACCCTGTTCTCAATGCCTCCACCAGCCTCCTTTTTAGAAGTCCATTCACTGTCCCCACTGCAAAATACACAATTGTAGTCGACAACCCTGGGAGATCCAAAGCCTCAAGTTGAAAATAATATTTAGTTCCTTTCCAGCTACCTCACCTTCTTCTCAAGATCAAATGCACAACCTCCATCATTATCTCATTTCTTATTTGGTTGTTAATGGCAATCCTATCAGCTAAGCATGACTTTTGAAACGATTGCCAAGACACTGAAGTCTTCCCAACCCCTAGTGCATGTACTCTAATTGGTAGGACATGAAAAAACAGAAAGTTGGATACATGCAGCTGAGAAGGCAAATATCTAAATAACGCAGAACATTTAGACAGATGCCACAAGCATACCAACCTGTGCATGTTATTCTATGTATTATCGATAAGAGAAAGGGGAGACAAATGTCTTGATCTTATACTCAGCTGCATTTATTTTGAACCGTGCTACTCATGTTTTTCCTATTGATGGAAATGAGACAAATAGCACCCATATACAAGGCTTACTGTGAAAAAAGATCGTGTAACCAGAACGTTGGAGAAGTATAAGAAAAGTTAAGGCATCTTTAGTCACATTGTCACTCAACATAAATCGATAATAATACCGAGTAGTGGCCAGCTTATACAATGGATCTCATTGAAAATGATTGATTCCTGAATAAGTTCGCTCTGAGTGTTCTTGTTCTTGTTTGTTGTGTGTTGTCAATATGAACATAAGTAGGCAGTTTGCACACACAGATTTGGACGGAAATGAAACAGAGGGAATTCACTTTCCCTTTGATCAGAATTTTCTAGGTGCTTAATGTTTTTAAAAATGAACAATGGTTTCTACACTGTAAAGTCTCTAAACATTTTTTTTTAAAGGATTTTGAATGGAGGTTCAATGAAAAAACGGTCAAAATTTAAAACAATAAAAATAAATGTAACACGCACATAACCAACAACATTCAACAAACCTCAATATATGAAATTATTAATCAAACACAAGTAATTTAATTCAAAAAACATAACATGACTATGAGTCATTATCATTCAACCACGAGCATGTAATTATCATTTACCACGGTAATTCAAAAATATAAATTAAATAACTAAATAAGTAAACAAATAAATATCTACATAATCAAATTATGCCAATGACAAGAAGTCATTAACATTATATTAAAAAAAGTCATTTTTACTCAAAAAATGATGTTATGTAAAAAACATTTAAACGGAGTTTAACAGCCACTTTTTCCATTTTTTGGAACAATGGTGTTTGTGCACAATTTGGAATAGAAACAGAAAGAGAAACTTAATTCTCATGCATTCCCATCATGTGTAATTTTTTCACCTTTGATTTCCCATCCCAAGGAGGTAGAATTTAAAGATAACCTCATTTTCAACCATGCACAAACACATGCAAAGGAGTCAAAGGGAAACGACATTCATTGCTTTTGACTTCAACATTTACTTCCCCCCATTTCAGTTCAATACCTTGCACACAACCAGACCCTAGATCTTATTCCAACATTTAAGAACTTGTAAACTGACACATGTTATATTAATGACCTTCCCTCCATGTTAAATAGATTCATAGATTTTCGCTTTTTTTAAATCATGGCAAGAAAAGGAGCAAAATTTACCACCAAAAGCACAATAGTTTATTCAATAAAACCAAAAGCTCACACATAAGTTCATTTAAAGGAGAAAAAGATGTGGGGATCAGCCTCGATCAAATTAATGGCAAGCATGAACACGTATTTGAAGCCAAAGACCCATGGAGAACACCTTAGTACCTAACACAGGCTCAAGTTGAGAAGGCTACATTTAGAGGTGATACTTCTACTTCAAGACCTCGATGGCATGGCTTCGAGCATCAATTGACACTGATGAAACATCAGCAACATAAATCAAAAAATCAAAACCTCGACTCCACTTTGGGTTGAACAAAAGGAAATACCATGTATGAGAAAGATCTCGATCGATGTTGACCAACAATGTGAGTCCCATATCAGCAAAACATGGTGACAATAATCCAATGCTGGATAAAGCACTAGGAGAGATTGGTTCAGTCAATTGACATTCACCATCTTCCCAAACATGTTTAACATTTCCCAGTTTTTTATTGCTTTCCCCCAAAATTTTGAATAACTTCACTATCGACTTTCGAATATATTTAAGCACTAGTTACCAACTCGATGGCAGATTAAACATGCCTTTCACAATAGCTCACTTCATTAGTTAAATTGGGTTTATTTTGGATAGCATCTTCATTTATCGTGTTTTAAGGAAAATAAGTATCAATTGAAATTTCTAGCTTTTTATTTTCAACTTAAAAAAGAATTTCTATTGATTATGTATTTAAAAAACACAAGTGAACACATAACATCTGTTTATCCATGTAGACATTCATCTTGGTGTTCGGTTAATATCTCGTACAGTTGTCATAAGAACTATTCATTATACTTATTATGCATCTAATGTTTTCAACATTATTTAAACTTTTTTAGACATATGATATTTATCTAAAAGTATATTACCAATATCATATATGCTTTTATGGTCAATTCAAATATCCCTGTACATTAGAAGAAGAAGAATAACAACAACAACAAAAACCACTTCATGAATGTGTGAACTTTGATTCAAATGTACTTACTAATCTCTTTTAGACAATAATTATTTGGCTGTCTTAAGCAAGACAGGCTGGTATCCATTGATGGAGACCTATGACTTGGATACTCCATTGAAACCAAACTAATATGGGTAGTTTTCATTTTCATTTTATCAATTTTTGCATTTTATAACATATTTCAAAAAAGATGAAAATAATAGTGATTTCACAATATTTTGTCAATAAAAATCAGATAATGCAATTATGCTAACATCGAATTTGTTGATCGTATAGTTGAAACTCTCACTATTGGTTGGCTTGCTGGTAACATGAGCACAACAAATGGTTTGAATTCAAATGAACCTCAAACTAGGAACATCGTAAAAGGGACAAAATAACTTAATCAAGAAATTTGAAAAGAGCTAAAGCATTACCTCCAGCATTGATAATGTATTTAAGGAAATTGCTATGCTAATTAAAAGATTTTCAAAGATTTGTGACATCAAGTTGGATGTGTGTATGAGTATTACCAGCTTTTTCTCCAGCATGATAGATCTTGCTCTCAGTTCTTTCACAAATTGCACCAACTGTGTAATGCACAAAAAAGTGATAAAGTCCCACAAATAGGAAGTTAAAGAGACTATACCTTTCATATCACTAAGAGGCTAAAATTTGTTACCTCAGCATTCTCAACAACTGAAACACTAGTAGATGCATTTTTCTCCAACTGCTCTCTATTTTGTTCACTATTGTTAACCTCACATATCTTGCTGACTGTAGAAGAAACAGCTAATTCATCTTCACAGATCTTTCCAGTCGGGTCCGCAGGTGCACAGTCCACCATCTTTTTAAGTTTCTCTAGTATTCTTTCTCTGTCGACATTTAGATCATTATTGTTAAACTCCTGCCCCAAATTTTGCCTCTCCCCCGAGCAATGCTCAGGATCTGATGGAAGGGGTTGCCTGTTGTCAGACCATAACTCTTCCTGCTCCAAATTTTGGCTCTCCTCCAAGCCATGCACATGATCTGATGGAAGGGGTTGCCTGTTGTCAGAGCATAACTCTTCCCAATCAGACACAGTCTCCTTTGTTTCATCATCAGCAGCAGTACCAGAGGATTCGTTACCACTAAGGTCATTATCACCCTCATCAGATGGCAATGATGCATATGGATTTCTAGCAACCAAATCAGCCCATGAGTTGGGAGGTTTTTTTTGTTTAAAAGTAGCTTTTTCATGCTCATTAGAATTTATGGTACGGGTCACATATCCAGATACATTCTTATTTGTGGGCAATATCCTCAATTGATTGTTCCCAGGTTGGCAGCCAATATTTCCAATTTGAGGTGAAGGTGTAAATAAAGATGTCAGACCTTTTGCTTGCTTGTAATCCAACTCAAAGTAGAAGTGGGTTGTAGTGTAATAGTTGTTCTCAATTATTGGCTGGAATTTCTTTTCTGGAATTGGCTGACAATAAGTCTTCATCCGGATGCGAACCTTATAAATAAAGTGTATACAAATAAGAAATCAATGACAGATATCATATAAATTTTGAAAGAAAAAAAATAATTATACTTGAGCAGGAAATGCTGTTTTTTCTTTTCCATCTTCTGTCCATGCATAGGGATCAATATTAAGCTTGCCAGGACTTGCAGATTCATAGATCCCATGCAGCATTCTATCACTATAATTGAACAGAAACAATGGTAATCCTGGCTCAATATTCCTGATATATGAGATATGTGGCCCAGGCAACCCTGTCAAGGAATGTTAAAGCGATAACAGACAAGTGAAACCTAACAAATATAACAAACTAATGTTCAAAATAGAAAACAGATTTCAAATTCATATTTTAACTAATCGCTAGAGGCACTTGAAGGAAAAAACTATTCTGAATCAAATGCCAATGTAATTGTTTTCTTTAATTAGAAAACTATAGTTCTAAATATATGTAACTTCTAAAAATATTCAAAGTACATTATCTCAATCATTAAAAAAACTAGCAATGTCCTTAATATTTACGGTTATGGAGAAAATATGGTTGTTTTTCGGTGAAAACTTTATTTCAGATTCTCATAAGTAGGGGAGTATGGATTCAGTACTCAAAACTTGTGCAGAATCATCATATTCCATCCAAAATTTAATTATTTGCTTCGTAGATCCCTCATGAAGGTATTCTCACAGAGATGGCCATGAGAAGCCATGGAATCCATATGTCAAGTAGATGTTCTTTTTGCCTTAGCAAGGAAGAGGATTGATGGCACTTTTTTTGGTGTGTCAGGAAATTAATTGTTAGTGGATCAACTTGGAAGATTCTGATGGGAGGAATTGCGGTGATGTAAAGTATTAACATTTTTGGGAGAGGTGGGAGCAGCAGGGGTCTTGATAGCAGGAAGAGGTTGTTGTGGGTTATGCCACCTCTTGCAATTTGGTGGTGTAAGTGGTTACACAGGAATGCAAGGGGATTTAATGGGATAAAAATGGACCATCACAGTGATGTTAACACTGATGTGTCAATTGTTGAATGGCTCAGAAGTCAGAACCTTGTTGGTCTTTGAAGATGGGAGTTTGTTTATGGGGCTCTTGCTTTTGTCTTGTGTTGCTTGATAGGAGTCCCTTGTTTTTGTTGTGTTTCTTATTTGTTTGTTCTTGTTTTTCCTCCCTCTTTAAGCTTTTTAATTAAAATATTCTTATTATCTCTCAAAAAAAAGATTATGACACAATCAGTTACAATATATATATATATAAACATTAATAACCTACATAGGTCAGTAAGAAAGGAGGATGATATCGTGATAATGACGGGCATCGTAAGCAGAAGAGGAGTGATATGGAGAGTGTTGTTACGTGCATTATGGTGGACCCGATAGCTGGAATGCAATCATCAAATTTTCAAGGACGTCTCTGCAACTCAGCAGGGGTGGAAAGAAGGTGTTTTTAGATCAGTCATTGAATGGTCTAACCCCCACAAGGGAGTGATGAACACTGATGAATCTTTTGCATCATGGTTGGGGGTGTTGGTGGCTTTGTGATGTGGCCTCTGTGGCTGTGTTTCTGTGTTTTTGCTGATGTTGGTTGTTTGTTCACTTCCTTTGTTTTCTGCAGCTCTTATCTCCATGATGAGACTGTGTGGTTGTTGTAGCTTCTTTGTTTTTTCTTTTTGAAATAAAATCCCTTCTTTCTGACTGCTCAAAAGGATACTAATCTATATGATTCAAAGAACAATTAAACAAGAGTTGTCCAAAATGATTCATGTTTTACAAGGATTATATTTTGATACACTAAATTAAACGACACATTGTAAACCACAGGTTTTAAGTTTTGAATGTGACTTCCCTTTCCACACATCTGTTTTCCTTCTTAATTAAATGGATATTAATTACAACAAATAAGAGTTACAGCAATTCACACGTTACACCTAATTTAGTTTTTGGTATAGCAAAAATAATCTAACAATTTGATTAATAGTTAACATAATAAGTGTTTAATAGAACTAGTAAGCTATAAAGTCATATATTTTACATTTCTTCAATTTATGCATCAATTCATTATGCTTGTCCATTCTTTTATCTATTCTTCATGTCATCATGTGTCAGTCAATTTTTTAACTGTCAAAAAACAATTGCTCTATAAGGGAAAGAAACTGCGGAATTGTTGAATAAAGAACTAAGCTTAGTGGGAAGCAACAACAATATACATAAAAGATCACAAACTTGTCATACAATACCAACAAACATAAAACAAAAAATATAAAGTTGAGAGATAGACCAAATATCTGCTTTGAAAGACACTCTGATATGGTACTATGTTTGCAACCAAAGATGACACCCCCAAGATCAGCCTTGTGCAAATTTCTTGCAATCCCTTGAGAGTTAAAGCTTGAATTAGCAAGCATTGATGAAGAAGATTCACTAACAATAATGGTCTCAGTTTTTCTCCCACCTCCCATTGGGATTATAGCTGAAAAAATGAATACCAAGACAATTTCAGATGGCAGAAGTAACCCTAAACAATGAACATAGGTGGGATTTCGTCAAGGGCATATTGCAAACTAAATCATTTTGAACTAATGAGATTCACAATTTAATCATTTGCAAATCCCACCTATATTGGTGGTATTTCAATGTATCAGTTTGAACCTCTAAAATTTCATCAACAAACAAGCTATAACTAGACCCAGACAAGTTGAAAATCTAACCTCCAAATATCGTACCCAGATACAACTTTACAATAAGAAACATAAACAACAGTATATGAAACCCCTTACTCCTTATTAGAGCATCAAAAAACTGTTAATTATGATAACGAAACACATACCAAGGAAAAAATGATAGATCTTAAGGATGGCTATTTGTCATCTATCATAATGATAGGAAACAAAGCACAACAGCGAAGCAAGATGGGGGAACAACAAGGGGAATAAGGGCATCATTATGAACATAGAAAATTATTTCCAATCAAGCGAGAGCAAAAAGTGGCATAGGCATGTAGAGTTGACAAAAAATAGTGACCTTTGCCTCCCTTTTTTCAGCCAGATATCTAGGTAAAATTTTAAAAAAAAAACCTAGGACAAATATTGATAGTGTTTACCCTGTAGACAAGAACTAGTGTAAGATATTGATGCTTTGAAACTCTGAACACAGGATACCCCACAAAGACAAACAACAAACTTCAAATGTAAGAAAAAAACATTCTGAGTTTCCATTTCAATGGAAAAAGGAAAGAAAAAGACAGACAATATTAACTCCAAAAAAAATTAAGAAAAACAAGTGAAATCAAGACAGATGATCCAATTATCATTTTCCTGCAGAAAGCAACTACGATGGCAGTAAGAAATTACCAATCATAAAAGCAAAATAAAAAAAAATCTCATTGAACATTGAACATGAGATTCATTAACAAAGCACATTAGTGCCGATTTGTCTTTTATTAATCCAACGAGGAGCTGCTAATCACACAAATGTGCTCATGTTCAACTGAAGAAAAAACATGCAAGACGGAGGCAAACTACAACAACTTTAATATGGATTCACAAAGACAGTGAGCACTTTAGCTTCTAACACAATATTTACTTGGAAAGTTCCCGATAGAGATCAAAATACTAAAGGTTTATGTTTTATAACCCACGAGACCAGGGAAAAGGGGAGAAACATCTTACAGAAGAGAGAGAGAGAGAGAGAGAGAATAGAACTAAGTAAAAAAAGCAACAACGAAATATATGAATATCAACAACAAAAAATACAGTCAAAATGAATAAATAAACGGCACAAGCATGTGGCTTCCATAAAACAGGCTCTGGCTACTGCACTAGGCTTGGGTATTCTAGGTTGACTCAAACAACTATATCAATGATAAGCAAGCTGCTAGATAATAACCCATAACAAATGCCGTGGAGGCAAGAACCAAGTTATATGGAAACACTATCTACAGCGAATGCATAAGAATAAAAACAGAGATGAAGCACATCATATAAGAAAGAGAACAAAAATGACCCTTCCAAAAACAAAATGAAAGAAACAAAGACGGCCTATATCCGCACCGAAAGACAGAACCATTAACCAAATTGTACAGCAACTAAAATAGCAGGAGAAGCGAAAGAGAGACAATAAAAGAAAAGGCAACCAAGCCAACGTGGGAATTCCACGGAGTACTGGCCGAATCAGCTTACATTTCCCTAAAGAACCACTGTAAGGTCAAAATGTCAAGTTCCAAGAACAATGCAAAGGTGACCACAGAACTCCTGGAACCCAAAAAACACCATTCAGGTAGCACTAATATGCAACTTGATTGCTAAGATTACAACAGAGAACAAAGTAGAAGAACAACGGAAACGCAAACCAGAACACATCATTTTCCACCCAACACCTTAACAAGAACCCAAAAGTGAGGATTTTGAAATGAAAACAAAGCAGCGAAACGGGACCGGGGAAGGAACAATTCCAGCAACGAGCATACCTCGAGAACGGAGACCAGGTGACCGAGGAGAGAGTAGTTTCGATCAACAACAAGTCCTCCCACCAAAATCAAGAAGGAGAGTGGGGGGCGGTCTGGTGGAGAGTGGAGGGAATGGGGAGAAATGGAAGGTGGCGGTACGAACCAAAAAAGAGTAGCAGGAAAGTGGGAGATGTGTTTTTTTGTGCTTTTTGGGACAACGTTTCCTATTATTGGCAAAGTTGGTCTTTGTGGGGGCGCCATTTGTGGATGCGTTATACCAAAGGGACGGTAGAAAATTTGCCCGAAGCGGGGAAAAATGAATGATTTGAGCATTGAAATGGTAATGGTGCCAGAAGATGCCCTCCCATGTCGCATGATATGGGGCAATATTAGATGGCTAATCTAGAATAGGCATGAACAGTTCTAGGTTTTGTTATGATTAGCTGGTCTTTGCTTGTGTGTTCTTGGTGGTAACTTTTTAAAAAAAATGATTAAATGCTGCCATGTAAAAATGATTATTAGGTGAAACTTGGACTTGAATATCGGCCTTTGTCAATGTAAATTTTAATTTTGACGTGAATTCTTTAGATACGGAAATTTGTTTTATGTACCTGGTCCTATATGGATACGTTTTTTATGTTTCTATCTTTTTCAAATACAAAAATACGAGCCTCAATAATGTTACTATTTCCAAATCAAAGTACAGTTCTCTAGATCTATTGAACTTCTATTATTCTACGGGAAAAAAAAGGAGAAACCTTTTTTACACAAAAAAGTGTGGGGGAGGGAAACATTTTGAACTTGAGGTATTTTCCATTGAGCAAAGACCTTAGTCGGTTAATCATTGCATTAATTATACATACATGTTAGAACAATAAAATCAAAAATTTTGTTATGTTATTATTAGAAATTGTAACTATATTTATTTAAATTATTCATAATATCAATTTAGTAAGTAATTTAAATAAATTTTAAAATTTGTTTAATAAATTATTTATAAAATTAACAAGCCACGATGAAAATTAGTATATTCATAATATCTATCTTTTTCCGCCTATCTTTGCTTTTATTTTTTGAATAACTTAGTGTAACCATGACAACTAAATTAGTCATAAAATGCATCATAAATAATTTAAATACAATTTTTTTGATAGAATAATATATAAGGATGCTCATATATAATGTGGCAAAAGCCTATTTTTATATGGTTGGTTTTCGGTCCAACCAGTTTAACGGAAAATATACTTGAAATAAGAATTTGTAATTTTATTCATGAATATTAATGTTTAAGTTAAAGTAATTATTTTATAATATTTTTTATGTATATAAATATGTGATTGTTAAAAAATGAACTGTCATGCTAACGAACGAAAACAATGTACACTGTCTAATAATAAACATCTACTCTATAAAAGTGGTTGTTCGTTTTTTTGACGATGCATTCTGTCTAATAAATGGACATCTACTTTATAAAAGTATATATCTATTTTTGTAAATAGTACATTTTATTCAAAAAATAAATAAATATACATTCCATAAAAGTAAATATCTATTTTTGTTAATGGACATTTATTTTTATTAGTGGACATTTTTTTTATTTTTAAAATATTAATAAATTAATTATAAAATCCGACTCAGTTTGACCAATTCTGAGTCTGACTAGAAGTAATGGTACCGTAGACCATACTAAGGCTGTGAAGATTTCTACTGTTTACCTACCCTGGGAATAGCAAACGGCTTATAGAAACGTACGATTGGTACGAATAGGGTGTGCGTATTTGAAAGAAGCAAAGATAGGACATGAAAATCGGGTCGGGTCGGCCCAAGCCAGCTCGGTTCAGTTCGGACCCGGAAAAATCAGTCATGGGCCGGACCAGGCCAGGCCTGTCGCGGGCCGCGGGCCATGTTGGGCCAAACGGGCAGGCCCACGGACTAGGCCCAGTTTGGCCCATGAAGCAGTCTGGGTTGGCCCGCGCACAGTGAAAAAAAAAAGGTTGTTGCAGTCGGCCCGTGGGCCCGACCCACATGCAGGCCATGGGCCGTGCCGGGCCCATTGCCTGTTGCGACCGGCCCGGCCCAGCCCGGTCCAGGCCCGACCGGGCAGCCTGTTCCATGGGTCAGACCGGTCCGACCCGAATTCCATGTCTACGCGAGCGATTGTTGTGCATAGATGATAAATAATTCATGAACAAACGTTGTCCGTTGGGTCAGACCATCCATGACACGGTCGAACTCGCGTTGGGCCCATTACGGTCTAAAATGGGGCCCAGCACAGCGCAGCACCAACCTGGGCCGAGTACAACACGACAAGATTAACGACTACTTCAACTGCTCCTTTGCTTACCATGGCCCTCGTTTTTTTATTATTTGCATTTAGCTTGTACATAGGACGCGATATTCTATAAGAATGCAGGATAGAGACACAACAAGGACACGATGAATAATTATTTACACGAAAATTATATTATATAGGTATTGTTATTTTTCGTCCATTAAAATAGGTAGATTTAATTGATGATATACGGAAACAACATTTTAACATGCATAAAAATTTAAAAGCAACCATGTAAAACAATATAATCAACTCAAGTCCTCATCATACAATTATAGTCTATATCTATGATTAAAAAGAAGATAAACTCATTGTTCATTAAACATTAGCATAAATCATAGAAAAAACTTACAAGTCATGTATGGTTGAGTAAAACAGATTTTCCAAGATTCATTCAAGCGTCTTGGATGTGTCCTTTATGTGTTTTAAATGTGTCCAGGATTTTAAAAAAAAAAAAACTAGGAACACATCCTTTCCATGTCTGGATGCATGCTTGATCTAACTTCCTCTAAGAGTTATATTCAAATCCACTTAACTTTTAAAAATTTAGAATAAAATACTAACAAATAGGAAGTTACATTTAAGTCCAACATGACAACAAACGCCTACGAATAACGCATTTTCCATTTTTCTATTCTCATCTCCCCCTATAAGTACCATACCCTGTCTTCAATCTTCTATTATCTGATTTCTCACTACTTTCTCGATTAACGACAAAACAAAGTCATTTTCCTCAAATACGTTGAAACATTACAATGTTGATCCTTGATCCAACTAATGAGATTGTTTATTTATGTAATTATTATGATTGTAGATTATCGATTTATTATTCATCCCTAGTAGTTTGATGCATCGTTTAATGAGACATTTGTAAGGCATCAACAAGCACAAGCGACTTCCACATCTCATTTGTCATTTGATAACTTGGTTAGCATTCAAATAGCAACATAACTTTTAGACTTACTTTTTTGATTAGTAGATGTAATTTTTATTTAACTTCTTTTTTAAAAGTTTAGTTATTATTGAATAAAAAAAAATTTAAAGTTTAGAGTCTCTATTTTATTTTAAGTTTGAATTTGTTATTTGTATTTTTTGTGTGAAGATATTACATATATAAAACGTGACACGAAACAAAGTATGCCTAGACATAGTTTGTAGTGTACGCCATGCATTACCTAACCCCAACGCGAGATTAGGTCCATGATTAGGTCCTAGGTTTAAACTATCATGTTATGTCACCGCAACACAATTGTATTGCCACCTATACACATGATATGGTTGATTTATGTAATTTTGTATGGTAGTTACATAACACAAACGATTCCAATGTACATGTAAAAATTAGGAAAATATAAAATAAAATAGGTAATTTTCATACAAGTCCATGTAGTTTTATCTTAATTTGTGTTTGGTTAAGATTCTCATACCTAAATTCTAATAATAATCTTTTAATAACCACAATTTAAATTAAATGAGAAAGCAAAATTAACTTAACTGTAGAAGCTAACACAACTTTTGTTATACAAATTTGACATAAACAAAAAGTTGAGGTAATTGAACTTTTAATCAGAAGTTAGATTTTGTGAAGAAACCATAAACTAGAATATAAATCAAACATAACTTTAGTTTCAAACCTCACTGAGACATTTGAATGTATCATGACACTTGATTCTCTTTAAAGTTTGACACCAATTTCTAATTAATCATTGGCATTAGTGTTATTAAAAAAGGGTTAAATTATCTATAAAATTGATTTTCAAAACTTAACTGTTATTGAATTACTCTCTCTATGGAAAATGTTCTCGAGAAAATCAAGAAGAAATAAATGGAACAATACAAAATCAAGGATATTTAAAATTCTATCAAACCTTAATGATAGAAGGTTTTGAAGACTATGGAAAACATTGAAGATCTACATAAAAACCAACCTAATTTTTTGTTATGAAGTTAGACAAGAAACGTCAACTACCAATGGTTAATCTTTGTGGGCCTCACTCAGACACCGTACACTTAAGATCCATTTGATAACGATTATTAGAACCAATTTATAAAAAAACGTTTATGCTTAAAAAATTGAATCAAATGTTTTTTTTTAAACTAGATTATTTTATTAAACTAGTTTTTTTTAATACATAAAAACAATCAAATAAATTGATTATGAAAAACTAAGAAGATTAATTTTTTTTAAAACAGAAATAATCTATTTTCCCTTACCAAAGACTGCATTACACTCCTGCCACCTCCCACTGATGGCTCCAACTGATGGCCTTTTCGTAATTCCACCAAAGCGAAGCAAAAAGGATGAAATCACAGGACGACGCCTTAGCCTACCTCCTCTTCTTCTTCCTCTTCCTCTTCCCCTCTTCAAACCAAAAACCCCCAAATCCCCCCTTCGTGTCTTCTCCACCTCCACTCCTCCAATCGGCAATGGCGGTGAAGAAGGGGAAGGAGGTGACGGCGTCCGCCCCGGGATCCACTTCTTCCGGCAGGAAGAAGAAGAAGTCCATGTGCTCGAAGCCGGAGAGCAGCGGCAAGGGGAAGAAGCGGCGACGCGAGGGCGTGCTTAAGTTAGTCGACGACGCTGCTGTCGAGGACGAGGACGAATCCGACGGGCTCGGCTTCATCGACGATATTGTCGATGATGACGACGAAAACGAGCTCGATCGAGGTTTGCTTTGCGACGAGATATTTTCTGTTCTCCTGTTTGGATGCTGCGGTTGAGTTGTTCTCGAAGTCAAGTTTTTTTGGGTTTTGATGTGGATTTTATAGCGATTTTGAGGTGGGGAGTGTATTGGTTTTTTGAGTGATGGAGGTATATGATGGGAGGGGGGAGGCAGGAGGCTGTTTTGTTGTGAAAAACAGAGGAAGAGAGAGGAAGCTGCTGTTTTTTGGAATTTATGGAGCAATGCTGGACTGTTATGTGATTGCATGCGTGGAGAAGCATGATTTGAGGATGAATGCTGTGATTGACAACTGACGTTTTCTGTGTTTGGTTGCCTTTTTGAAGTTATGTGAGAAGCTAGGATTTGGGAAGGATGTCGAGGTGATCTGGAAGCCGTTTCTATGATTTTTCAGCAAAGTTCGAGAACAATGAGAAGTGTTTTCGGTCTTTCTCGTTCTGTTTGTTTGGTTTATTGTCTTTCAGGTTTGGTTCACTGATTTCCATTAGTTGGATAAATACCGTAATATGCTGTACTGTAAGCACTAACATTAGTTCCGTGGTTTTTGTGATGCCATACACTCAGGTGAAGTGGTTGTGGCATGATAAGTTTTAGCAACCTTTCAAGTTTTTCCCCACTTGGTGTGGGTGATATTTCTTCAGATGTGCTTTTGTTCTTATTCTCTTGAAATCTGCACTGCAGGTTTCATGACTGATGTCAAACCAGGGATAAAAGATGCAAAGTCTTCTGCTAGATCTCGCCATCTTCCGTTCTTTTTGAAAGAGGAAAATCTGAGTATTGAGGAACATGAAGCACTCATCAACGAGCGGTATTCAAGACATGTAACATATGAGGACGAAACGAAACATACCAATGAAATATTTTTGCATTCTTCAAAGGATCCAACGATTTGGAAGGTCAAATGCATGGTATGCTATCATGTCCTAGTTCACTGAATATCAGATGTAATCGTATAGAATGTGTAATTTAAGAGACCAACATTTGTTGTAGATTGGACATGAGCAGCAGATTGCTTTCAGCCTCTTCCAGAAGTTCATTGATTTGCACAACTTTGGGAACAAACTTCCAATCAGCTCCGTGTTTGCCCTGGAGCATGTCAAAGGCTGTGTATATGTTGAAGCTGAGAAGGAAGCTGATGTTACTGAAGTATATCCTAGAACTGATTTTTCTTGTTTTACATTTTTGCCAGTCTTGTTAATAGCAGTAGATATTTTCAACCGTCAGTTGATGCTGTCTACTTGTCAAGTTTGTCTTCTCAGTTATGAATCGTCTTGAGAATTGTGCTCTTCATTTGTTGATAAACTTTATGATGAACAAATAAATGGTTTGTAGCTCATTCATTAAAAAAACTGAAAATATCCCTCATTGACTTGCTTGACGAATACTAGCTCTTATCAGTGTCCCATGTTCTAAACTTTAAATGTATCGAACAACTACACAAAGGATATTCACAACCGAGTTGATCCAGAATTTGTGCTTGCCTCCCTTTTTTTGAGCTCATTGTTATGGTCTTATTTTAAAAAAAAACTTCCTTTCAAGCTATTTTTCTAAATTTTCTGAAGCTTATGTCCATGATCTTGCATAATATATTTGAATTACAACATGAGCCTTTTGTTTTCCTTGTAACTTTGAGTTTCATGCTTGTGCTTCCACTTGATAATATTTCTCGCTTTTATACGTCAATAATCATACATACAAGAAACACAAATTTATGGAAAAATGTTTTATATTCAATTATTTGCTGAAAGAGCTGAAGATGTTGGGTGCGTTTGTTTATGGGAGTGGTTTCATGCCAGCTTTGTAAAAGCGGTTACTGTAGCTATTTCCTCTGGGAGTGACAATCTACCTACTCCCTTTGGGAGTGTTTATTTATGCATAGAAGCCTTCAGTTAGAGCAGAAAAAGTCCCGTGTTCTATGTAGGCATGATGCTGTTTGCTTGGTGGCAATAGCTCCTGAAGAGCGTGGAGCAGATGGAGTGGGTGGGAGCTGTAAACAAACGCTCGTTGTCTTTTTATTCTTTAATTTATGGCTAGTTGTTTTTCAAATATTTTTTAATGAGAATCATCCTATCCTTCTGTTAGAAAAATGGTTTTTATCTCTGCATCTTATAATGGTTCTTCTCTCTCAAAAGAATCTTACGTGGTTTTTTTTCCTGTTCCTCATGTCACGACTTTGATGGCATTGACAACTAAGTTTGATATTCTTTTCATTCCTTTTCCTCTAGGCATGTAGGGGATTCTGTGCTTTATACCCCAGTAAGAAGACAGTTGTCACTAAAGATGAGATTCCTCGCTTGCTTTCTGCTAAAAATACCTTAAGTGTACTTTCAGTAGGAACCTGGGTTCGCGTGAAGAGTGGAAATTATAAAGGTGATTTAGCTCAGGTACGCAAGATTCTCTTCAGTATATTGTTGATTATATTTGTTCTTCTTCAACTTTTTTCTTCACTCTTTATTCTCACATGTGTAGGTTGTAGCATTTGATGATCAGTGCAAAAGAGCCATGGTTAAGCTAGTCCCACGGATTGATCTACAGGCCTTGTCCAAAAAATTCGTAAGATCAGACCTGCAGTTAATTTTGCATGCTAGAGTGTTTATAGCTGTTGGTTTGATCCCTTTTTCTGACCACCGTGCTTGTTAAGAATCTCTTTTATTATTATTCTTCTTCTTCCTCCTCCTCTCTCTCATTGCATGTATTACTTTTTATAATGTTCATCATGTATGAATTAACATTCCTTGCCTTAAGATTTTGTCTTAGATTACTTATTATCTTTACGTTCCAAGGTATTTATCATAACTTCAGCTAAAGGTTCATTGTTACTCTTTGCTGGTAAATCATTTATCAAACTTTGTAAGTGATGGAACCTCTTCTAGAATTTCCTTAGCATGCTCATCCTCACTTTGAATATCTCAGAATACTGGTGTCATCTGCATGCCCTTATCACACTTGCTAGAGTGTTTATAGCTGTTGGTTTGATCCCTTTTTCTGACCACCGTGCTTGTTAAGAATCTCTTTTATTATTCTTCTTCTTCTTCCTCCTCCTCTCTCTCATTGCATGTATTACTTTTTATAATGTTCATCATGTATGAATTAACATTCCTTGCCTTAAGATTTTGTCTTAGATTACTTATTATCTTTACGTTCCAAGGTATTTATCATAACTTCAGCTAAAGGTTCATTGTTACTCTTTGCTGATAAATCATTTATCAAACTTTGTAAGTGATGGAACCTCTTCTAGAATTTCCTTAGCATGCTCATCCTCACTTTGAATATCTCAGAATACTGGTGTCATCTGCATGCCCTCATCACACTTGCTTTCCACATGTTTTACTTTTGGCATGTGCATTTATCTTTTTTTTTTGGATGACAATGTTTGGGTCTAGTTTCAAAGGGAAACAATGCAATGTTGTATCATTTTTATAGGGAAGTTTTCATTCACGTCTGTTCATATGATTTACAGGGTGGTGGAATTTCCCTAAAGGATTCTGGCATTCCCACACCACGATTAATAAGCTCACGTGAATTGGAGTATGTACTCTATGTTTTCTTTGACTTGTACATTTTGGATGTTGTTTTCACCATTTTAGATGTATATGTTGTTATGTTTACTGATTTAGATGGTCTGTTCATTAGGGATTTTCGGCCTCATATTCAAATCAAGTGTGATCGACTCACTGGTGAGAATTTCGAAATACTTGATGGAATGATGCTTAAGGAAGGCTATCTGTACAAAAAGGTTTCTGTTGCTTCCTTAAGTTGGCTGGGCGTGCAACCATCAAGGGATGAGCTTTTGAAGTTTGAGGCTGCTAAAATGGATGATCCTGAGGATCTCAATTGGCTGTCTCTTGTTTATGGTGAACGAAAAAAGGCTCGTTTAGAAGAGTCCAATTATGACCTGGAAACTAATAGAGGAAGTGGTTATCAACTCCATGATCTTGTCTTATTTGGGTAAGTTGCTAATCCTGCATTAGTTGTACCTTTTTCTTCTTTTGATTCTTTCTTAATTTCTTTCTTATTTGCCAATATGTAGGCGGAAGGACTTTGGTGTTATCATTGGCATAAAGGGTGATAGTATCCAGGTATCTTTATATTGGTTTCTGTCCCATAGCTGTATGTTTTATTTAATTTTATATAAATTTGCTTGCCTTCTCTTTCAGATTCTGAAAGGTGATACTGAAGGACCTCAACTGGCTACCGTTCTGAGAAAGGACATAAGGACTACTTGTGCTGACAAAATGTTCACAGCTTTAGATCGCCATAGGAAGACTATTTCCATTAATGATACTGTTAAGGTTTTGGAAGGTCAACTCGAGGTATGCTTACTCTTTGTTTCTTATGCAATCCATTTTCTGCAGTATTTTTTCCACAGTAATTGGATCTTCTCATTTCTTAAACTATCTCACTACCTTTTTTCCTTTAACCTTTTTTGTATAATTAATGATTACTTTGTGTCTTTGTGTTCCCTTTTCATCTATTATTCTATTGTTTTCTTTGTAAGTTATGCTTTAGATCTTGCCTAGAATTTTTTTTGCTTGCATATACTTGCAGCTTTGCAGTCAACATGATCGGTGTTCATTTTACTAGTTTTGATATAACTAGCATGCTACACATTTGCCTTTGCCACTAAAGTAATCTCTTGCTAATTTACTTCATTTGCAGGGTAGGGAGGGGACTGTCAGGCATATGTACAAGGGCACACTCTTTTTGTATGATGAAACACAAACTGAGAATTGTGGGTTCTTCTGTGCTAAATCTCAGTTGTGTTTGAATATTAAACAGTCAAAGAGTTCAAAGAATGACAAAATTGTATGTAAAGTTACTAAGCTTACTAATATATTTTGAAGTTGATGTTTTCTTAAACTTGGCTGTTATAATCTCTGCTTGTGTCAGGGTTCTACTTCTAGTTATGTGCATCCGGAGGAGCCCATGAACACAGGGGAACCTAGTGAATCAAGGGACTTTGATAGTGGTGTTGTTGGTATGCTTCTGAATTTTCTTCCTTGAAACATGTATTTTTTATTGTCCTTTCTTGAAATGTGTAATCCCAGGTTAGTGATTTTCATCTACATACATTTTGCAGCTCGAAGACCTCGACGGATGGATTTTGACTCACCCTTCTCAGTTGGACAAACTGTGAGGATACGTATTGGCCGTCTAAAGGGTTATCTTTGTCGTGTTATTGGTATTTACCGTTCTAAGGCTACAGTAAAGCTGGATTCCTTAGCGAAGGTTATGTCAGGTTTGTTGCTTGATCATATTTTTGTCCTGTTGATCGATATTTCAGACTCTCTCAACTTTTCTTTGTTACCATTTCTAGTTAATTTTACTGATCTTTCCGAAGCCAACATAAAGAACATTGGGAGCTCTATAAGGTACATCATCTCTTTTGCTTTATCAAGTACATTCGATGCTGAACCTGGAAACCCTGAATTTGACATGAGTGTAGGAATATGAATTTTATACATTAAATGTTTCTTGACATAAATATCTCAACAATCTTTTGTCTGGAATTTAGCTTGGGAGTGTTGAAAATTAGGATATGCTCCTCGTATTGCAATATCTCTTCCAACAGTAAAATGGATTATAAAAAATTACAAAAGAACATTTACCCAAAAGAATATCCCTTTAGTCTCTTTTTCGTAGCATTTTTGCTTTTACACTGTACTGTTGCATCCTGGACGATGCTTCTACTATCTAATAAGAATCATCCTATCTTTTTAAAAACAAGCAGTAAAGTGGGTTAAAGTTAGCTTTTGTCTTGAACTGCTGATTTTGAGTGTTAACTTTATACTTTATATTTAATTTCTGACTTGTACTCATAAATATCCTGCTGAAGTATCTACCACTGATACACATCAACACGTGTGTATTTGGATTTATGATTATACCAAAATGTAAGTAGATAATTGTGATTTGAAAGATGGGATGACCAGTCCAGTGTGGCTTATACAAACGAGCATTTGTTTCTCTTTAAATTTGATTTCTGACATTTGAATATCGACATAGATTGATAAAGGATCTAAAAGCTATCGAGGAATGAGTATCTGTTCTCTCTTTATGTAATGAAAAATCATGGTGAATCTGGAGATCCTCAAATTGTGCAACTATTGATTTTGGTTATTCTTAAAAATCCTTGAGAATTTGTCAAATATCTCATCCCAATTCATGATCTCGTTTCACATGTTTTTCCCTATTTCTTATATTTTATTTGTTTATTTATTTCCTAAATTCCTTTTTTAACCACATGTTCTGTTTTGCCACGGTGCTGAATCCTGAATTTGTAATCTTGTAGATCTTATGTTTATAGTCTTTGCCAAATTGTGTTTCTGCTACAGAATGGTCTGACAGTTTTTTCTGAATGGAAGGATAGGATGATTCTCATTGTTTTGTCCGATATATTATCTTGCTTTATCTCTATAAGTGTGCATTGTGCACTATAGGCATGTACTTGGATTTTAAATGCTTAAGAAATCTTGTTATTTTTCATTCATGATGATTTACATAAATTGTCCAGAAGTAAAGTAGCTTTATTTCTTCTGTTCTCCCTCTTCATGCCATATATAAGAAGTTTTATATTTATACATGTTAACAGTGTTCCGGCAACTTAAATTTTTTTACTCCATGCTCATAGTTTGGATACATAAAAGCCTCAATGATGTGCTGAATCAATGGTCTTTTTATTTATCTTTTGCTTAGCTCTTATATTTTGTCTTTTACTTGAAAGGGATACATCGACAATGATATCATCTGGCCAGTTTGGATCTCAAGATAAACCCACAGGTAATGGCATGATGTCCTGTAATTGTTTCTTCACTGCTCTTTTGTTAGTATTGTCTTGTTTGTTTCACTCTATGGGATAGGTATTATTACATGGATTTGTTTGTGCTTGCTTTGATGGTTGGTGAATGATGACAATGAAGTTACATTTTACTCTTGGTTTTCTGTTGAATTTGTCAATGCATTTGTAATTAGTTTTTGCAAGTTTTTAAATCATTTCAAGAAAAATATTGTTTTACAATTCTTTCCCTTTGTAAGAAACTTGTTACTTGCCTAATCAACCAAGTTTTTGGATTTTCATATCAAAGATGATAGGTGGGGAGCACCGTCGGGGAATAACGCATGGAACTCTGGTTTATCAGCCACTGCAAGGTACTACAAATTGTCATCAAACATGCAGGTTTCATATTGTCGTTAATATTTTCAATTCAGCAAGTCGACAGCAGGAAACTTTGATGTTTACCTCTATTAACAGCAAAAGTATACATGTGTTCTTCCTAGGACAAATACACTTATATACTAATAAACGTTTAATAAAAGGCTTCCGGAAGTTCGTACTAATAAACTTTCAGAAGTTTGTTGTAATAAACTTATATATAGGAACATCAATTCATTATTTGCAAAATGTCAATTCAGCTGAGCTTTACTATCAAGGAATAAGTGACCGACATGTAGTAACTCCAATAAAAAACGGTTAATAATTAAATACTACAAGAAAGTGGAAAATAATAAGCTTAGATTCTAATTAAATAAACTGATTTTTTTGTCCATATTGAGACATAGTTGTAATATAAATATATACTAACGTTCTTGTATAGAAATTAAACAATTTTCAACTGGTCATTCCAATCCCATAAGAAATCAACTTGAAGTCTACCAACAACTTCATGAGAGAATGCAGTTGAAAATACATGATCTGAAGTAAGGATCTCACAACGAAAAGCAAGGAAAAAACTTCATCGTAACATCAACTCAAATGATCATTAGTGTTTCCAGGCATGCCTAACTGATCCCATCAAAAATTTTCAGTTCAGTTTCTCATTGTGAAAGTCCATTCTAGTACTGCCTGAGAGATTCTAACCCAACTCTGTAAAATACAAATTCATGCCTTTGGAATTGTCCACCAGACGCATGAGGTAGCACACTCCACATCCTTTATTTTCTTCTTCGACTGGACTACTCTTTGCAGTTGATTTTTTATAAATGTAAAATTTCCTTCTTCGGTTAAAGTTAGGATGTTTTCTCCATGGTCTTTTATTGTATTCATGTTTTTAAAATATGGGAAATTTTATTTTTCTCTTGTCCCCCTAAGGACGCATATACAGGGGATCACCATTTCATTTGCAATCATCATATGCAGCACCGATCCCTTATGAACAATAGTCTTTGGAATGCTCTTGTGTGAAGATTTAATACCTTTTAATTAATTTTGCACATACCATAAGCCCATTGACATATGTATGCCCATTATGTATTTATTGAGTAATTTGTATCTTAGCAATTTGTGTTGGAAATGTGGTAGGGACTCTTGGCCTGGTTGCTCCACTTCGGCGGTACCAGTTTCTAGTCACAATGATGATGGTAAAGGAGGTGAGGTTTTGCAGCTGACTATTTTACTGAATTACTAGTTCAATTTTGTTTTCATTGAAAATATAACATACTGGTTGGTTGCCCTTGACAATTTTATCCATTCTGTGACTGCTTTTGTCAATGATTTTTGGCCTTGCTTTTAATGGGTACCCTTATGCTGATTATTTAAAATGCCTGTGATCCATCCAATATAGAAATTTTATTTTTCATTTTACCAAATTACTTGTTCGATTTTGTTTTCATTGAAAATATAACATACTGGTTGATTGCCCTTGACAATTTTATCCATTCCGTGACTGCTTTTGTCAAAGTTTTTTTACCTTGCTTTTAATGGGTACCCTTATACTGATTATTTAAAATGCCTCTGATCCATCCAATATAGAAGTTTTATTTTTCATTTCCTTTTCTTTATTGTACATTAACAATATTATGAAAAAATCGATAGTGGCATTCCTGCAGCTAACTGGCTTTAGGAACCCCTTTATTAATTTCTTTACTAAATAAAATTTTCTATTATAGATGCTAGCTGCTACTACAATCATATCGAGCTGTTTACAAAACCTCCAATATGGAAACTTCTCAACTAGGATCATCGGTGTTGCTAGATGGTTTTATTTTGGCGGACTAGCTTATTTTTGTCACCTCTTGTCATTTGACAATTTTCAGGGGAATTTATATCCTATTTGGGAACGTCTTTTTATCCAATCTATTTTTCTGTTACCTGTCTCTTTTAAGGGGATAAAAGGTTTATTATAGAACTTAGGACTCTAGCAACAACTTGAGAGTTGTGAATCACACATCAAAGTTATTTTGATGGTAAGACAGTCAACACAATTTATCGTTAATCATCAAAACTTAGCCTGCTAATTCAGATAAACCTGTCTCAACGACCTTTTGCCCCTCGAATAGTAGTGTTTTGAACTCCACAATCCAAATTTCTTAATTTTTCAAAGTGATAGAAATCATTATCATATTATTTAGGTGTTCTGATTTTGTTAATATAAAGGGTTATTTTTTTAATCTTTTAGTTCCATCAATCTACTTTTTAGGGTGTTCAACATTTTTGATTGTTTCAGTTGGTCGACCATGTGATTGCAATATGCAAGTTCTTGCTCTTCATTGTGATTGTTTTTTGAAATTGGCTGAAATCTCACCTCTTCAATTGAGGGTTCTAGTCTCTCCCACGTGGAATCAGAATATTGTTCCATCCTAGGTTAGGCTGTAGACTAAGATGTTTGTGAGGTGATAAAGCACTTGAGTTAGTGAACATGGTCTGACTCTTTGCAATATTTGTGGGGTGAGAGAGAAATTGTTTCTATCTTACTTTCTGTGTTCTATATATCCATGTTCTAGCTTCTAAGATTGGAGAAGAAGTTGAGTGCAAATTTTAAAAATTAAAAGTTAGGTATGCTTGGAAATGATATTTGTAGCTTCTTGTTACTTCTTCAAACATTTTTCTTGTTGAGTTTCAATCAGCTACCATTTATATAATATGCCTTATTCATTCTACAGATAATGCACGAGGAACTGACCCCTGGAGTAGTAATCTGAGATCAAAGGATCCTGAGCAGACAAAAGACATGGACTGCTGGGATAAAGGAAATCTGTCTACTGGAGGTCAGAGCTCTGCATGGAACAGTTCTGCTGGAGATGTTTCTGGTAGCATTGAAGAACAAACTGGTGGTTGGGAAAAGGATGCTGGCGGTTGGAACAAAAGTGGAACTGATATATGGGATAAGGCCAAGCCTATAAATGAAGATGCAATGAGAAGCTGGGATCAGTGCCCCCTGAAGGATGGGAAACAAGGAAATTCTTCTGATGTTGCCAGTGATAGGTGGGAAAAAAAGGCGAACAACATTCAAATG
Source organism: Posidonia australis (assembly GCA_024699735.1). NCBI lineage: Eukaryota > Viridiplantae > Streptophyta > Magnoliopsida > Alismatales > Posidoniaceae > Posidonia > Posidonia australis. Next base: position 38,363 of record JAMKQA010022622.1, read on the forward strand.
GACTCTTGGAATGTGAAAGAAAGTAGTGGCGCAACCAGAGGAGCATCAGCTGGTGCCTGGACTTCTACTCAAGTTGTTAATGATCATTCAGACAGTTGGGACACAAAAGGTAAAGGCATCACCAGAAATGATGATGCTTGGGGTAAAGCCTTACCCTCCCAAAGTAAAAAGGTCCCTTCTGCTGATAATGAAGCTTGGGAGAAGTTCCCTGGAAATGCAAGTTCAGGTCCATCTAAAGATCAGATGGATGTTTGGGACATAAAAGGTAAAAGTATGAGAGGAAATGAGGCAGACACTTGGTGTAAATCACCAGTTTCTCGAAATAAAAAGGATGCCCATGATGATAGTGGTGGCTGGGGAAAATCTTCTGCAAGTTCTAGCTGGAACAACTCAACACTAGCTGGTGGGAAACAAGATGGAGTTACTGATAATGTTGAATGTCGGGTCCAACAAAACAGTGCACATGCTGACCTGTCCAACAAATGGGACAAACCAGCCAATGCCAGAAATGATCAGTCTGACAACTGGGGCAAGTCAAACAACAAACCAACTGCTGGTGCATTTGGGGACCAAACTTTTGAAAGTGCTTTTAAAAAATGGGACACAATGTCTTCTGTGCATGGGGACAAATCAAACAGCTGGGAGAAACCAAAGGTGCCTAGTGGAGGGTTTTGTGACAATTGGAGCAAGGCTAGAAGTGCGGGTGATCAAGAAACTGGAGGTTGGCAGAAGGCAGGAACTGATGCCCATGGTCAATCTGATAGATGGGGCAAGTCAGAGTCTTCTGGTAATGATCAAGCACCACATTGGGAAAAGGGAGCTGATACCAGAGAGGAAACTAATGCTCGAGGGGATTGGGGGGGTAACTGGAACAAGCCAAACCATTTTGAAGGAGGGCGAGGATATGGTCAAGGTAGAGGAAGGGGCCGAGATACCAAGGGTGGTGATAGAGATCACTTTGGTGGGGATCAAGGGTCTACTTGGGGGACGGGAAGGGGTCAAATTAGCGACTGGAACAGACAAGGGAATTGGAGTCAACCTAGAGACTTTAGTGGGAATAAGGGATCTAGTTGGGGAAGTGGGAAAAATGAATCAGGAGGCAATGATCGAGGTAGTTGGGATAGATCTAACAACTTCAATGCCAGAGGTAACAAACAGGAAGGAGGACAAGGTCAAGATAATTCAAATTATCCAAGAGCTTTTGGCCATGGTGGTGGGTGGGGCCGTGGAGATGGTCATGGTTGGGGTAGGGATCGATCTTCCGACTGGAGGAATGAACAAGAGAAGGTTCTTGGCAGTTGGGGAAATGAACAGCAGGGTAGCTGGGGTAAATCTAAATCTTTTGATACAAATGAAGGTTCTGAAGGAGCTGATGATCAGGGGAATGGTTGGGGTAGAGGAAAATCTGTTGGATGTGATACTGGTGGTTCAGAGAAATGGAAATCATTCAATAGGACTGAAGGCTCTGACTGGAATAAGGGGAGGCAGACTGCTGATGAGACTTATGGGATCACCAAGCAATCATCTGGTTGGAACAATGAAGGAAAAAACTGGAACGAGGCAAAAAAGGCTTCTGTCGAGCAATCTGGTTGGAACCAAGAAGCCACTGTAAATGAATCTAGTGGAGTGAAGGATAAGTGGGATGCACCTAAACCTAGTGGAAATCAATTTTCTTGGAATGACAAAGGAAATACATGGAGCAAACCTGAAAGACATGGTTTTAATCAGCCAACTTCTTCTAATAATAAGTTGATAGAAAATGTGAATTCTGAGAATGAAACTCTTGGAGCAAACAGCGTCTGGGATAAGACATCCAAATTGCCAGATGATGGAAAGGGCTGGGGCAGTCCTGTCAAATCTTCTGGTTGGACTAATAATGCAACCAAACCAACTGATGCTGGTGGAAATTGGGAGAAGATGAAAGGCTTAGGTGATGGTGGATCCTGTTGGAATTGGAATTCAGATTCGTCTGAGGTTGGAAAGGAGGCAGCTGGTAGTGGGAGCTGTTGGGATAGGCCTAAATCATATCCTGGCGCCAAAAATTCTGGATGGGGCAATGATGTAGGACGAAGTTGGGATAAGCCGAAAGAACCTGATGGTAACGAGTCATCTGGTTGGAGCCCATCTTGTGGTCGTGGAGGTCAGTCAGGAAATCGGTATCATAGAGGTTGGTCGTATGATGGCGGTCAGTCTGAATGGAGTGGAAACCGTGGTGGTGACAGAGGTGGTTTTGATTCTGGTGGTTGTGGAGGTCATTCAGGAAACTGGAATCGTGGAGGTAGGTCATATGATGGGGGTGAGTCCTCTGAATGGAGTGGAAATCGTGGTGGTGGCAGAGGGAGAGGGAGAGGGAGAGGGAGAGGCAGTGGCAGAAATTTTAACAGCCATATGGGCAACCAACAAAACTCTTACAGCAGGGGTGAATCTGGTGGCTGGAGAAAAGATGAATCTAGTGGCTGGAATCAAGGAAAGAGCTTTAGTCGGGAACAGCCAACTGGGGGTTTCAAAGGGTCTTCTGGTCAAGGTGGGGGATGGTCCACTGAGAAGGGCATATTGGAAACACCAAAATCAAAAGACTGGCAGTCCAGTTGTTGGGGTTCTGGATCAGCAGTTAAGGAGGCTGGAATAGGTACCTGGAACCAGAAGTACGACTTTGGTGGCAAAGGCTCTGGTTGGAACACTGGCCCTGAATCATCTACGGATGTCAGTTCTTGTCAAGCAGGAGAATGGAACAAAGGTAATGCCACCGAGATGGGTTCTTGGGGACCTCCAACAACAGGAGCTGACTTTGGAGGCAAAGGCTGTGGTTGGATTACTGGACCTGAATCATCAAAGGATGTCAATGCTGGCCAAGCCGGTGGATGGAACAAAAACAATGCATCTTGGGGACCTCCAAGAGCAGGGGCGGATGGGCAGACTGCTGGTTGGGAGAAAGGTTCTGCTTCTGCAGGTAGGGAGACTGGAGCTGATAAGTGGAGCCAGACAAAGGGGTCTGATGGCAACAACAAATTAGGTTGGAATACTGGCTCAACTTCTTCCAAAGATGCCACCAACCCTCGGGAAAGAGCGTGGGAAACAAAGAGCAGGAATGCAGAAGAGGTTTGGAACCAAGAGGAAACACAACCTACTGGTTCAAATGCAGATGGAAATCAGGGGAATGCTTGGGAAAAATCTTCAGGGAGCTGGAAAAAACCTAAAGATGGAAACAGTGATGGAAAGGGTGGTTGGTAAAACCATCTTTTTGCCTGATGAATATAAATTAAGTATTTTATGTTGGGCATGTCTGTATATATTACAATGGTATAATTTTTTGGAGACACTTGTAGTTTATCTTTGACTAATTGCCAACTCACCATTTCTCCCCTATCTTGCGCTTGTTGTTATCTCACGTCCGACATAATTGCGTATTGTATTTTGTCTGGTTTCCACTCTTTGGGGATTGCATTGAAGCTAACCTCAGCTTTATATATTTGCGGCATAGAATTGTCTCAGCCGATCAGGTGTTTCACAGCCGGCATGAATCTAAAGGAGGATTCAGTCTATTGCTATACTATTTTTTCAATGTTAATCCATGGTGGAACTTAGGTTCGATATTTCGTTTTTATTTTAATGACATTGAAATTATACTGTACAAATATAAGAATAGGATAAGTTATATCTGAATGATCAATAACAATAGAAACAAACTTTTTGATCGTAATTTTATCCAGTGTTTCTCATTTAGGTGCCGATAGCGACAGATTATCTTGCCTTTTTTTTGATCGTAATTTTATCCAGTGTTCAAAATATTGTCACATTTTGTCCTCAGTATTTTTTATTTATTTTGCAAACGGTAGTGTTTTCCTTTCCGTCTCATGGCTCGTGAGATTCGAATCCAGAGTAAAGATTTGAATCCAGAGCGAGACAACATGATCACTTGTTTTATTTTTTGGTTAACGGTAATCATTATATAAATATAAAAGTTAAGGTAGAGTAAGTATAGTATCATATTACAGACTTTGGTGTAGGGTATAACACCCACCACAAAAATTTTAATTGTCCTAAATAGGTAAACACCTATTGTTCAAAAAATCTCAGAAAAATTAATTGTTGAAGTATGAAGATTGACATTAGTCCTGAGAAGGGACTAAATCTTCAGGGTTTTGCTGAAGTGGATGCAGAACATGAGAAGATTACTCTAGAACACGATCATTTTCCATAAATTGCAAAGTCCTGATATTGTCATCTTTTTCAAATCCTGAGCTCAAAATGTTAAACCAACAATGATAAAGAGAAAAAATAGTATTAGTAACTTTGTACGAAGAAGCGCATTTTCCTCTAAAAATTCTATTATTCCGTTCCTTCCAAATGAACCACAAAATAACTTGAATCAAAGTATGTTTACCCTTTGCTGAGAAATTAGCTTTTAATGGAAGAATGCAAGAAAATATATCAGTAAAAAAAGTAATAGTAGGATATAGATATCCCTGCAAAAAGGAATGCCAGACTGCTGCGACGAAAGCACAATCAATAAATAAATGTTTAATTAATTCTTAATAACCATTATAAAAAATGCAACTATCAGAACTTGTCTAATCCTTTTTACACAAGTTAACTTTAGTTTGAACCTTATTAAAAATAACCAACCATGAAAATAATCTAACCTTTAGAGAGGCCAAATTATGCCAGATATTGTCACAAAAATGAGTTCTAATCCCACCATCGTTGAGTATCTCATACCTTGACTTGATAGTGTACTTACTGGTGGAATTAGACCATTCAATAGTATCCTCTACATGACGAAGCATGATAGAGTTAATAATCTCTGTGAATAGATCAACTTGAGCTTGTAGAAATCCAAATTCAATAGAAGAAGGGATATCATTAAATAATTTATGGAAGTCCTGAAGATAAATTTCAATTGTTCTCGCAATTGAAGCTTTTTTGAATTTAGCTAATTGAAAAAGATCAGGAAGAATATACTTTAATTTTTCCCCATGCCTCTAGCAATTTTCGCAGAATATGGTATTATGACCATTATTAACATGAAAAGTGGTGAAGGTATTAAAGAAATTAAAGCAGGCCTTTATTTCTAGCCAAATAGGGGAAGCTCTACCAGTAGAAGTATTCAAAAGTACTCCTAACCAAGATCTCGAGAAATATCTAGCATTTAAAATTGCTTTCCACTTAAGAGAGTAAGTGTGTGATAGTAGCTGCCAAAGTAGCTTAGTTTTCAGGGCTAAATTTAAGTTTTTGATATTTATGATGCCCCAACCCCCTTGACATTTATCTTTACAGAGAACCCGCCTACCTAGCTAGGTGAAGAGTAGAAGCTGAAGAAGATTTCCAAAGAAATTTACATCTGAGCTTATCGATAGCTTGAGCCACCTTAGCTGGTAGATGTAGGATAGACAGATAATATGTGGGAATTGCTGATAGCACCGAGTTGATCAAGGTAAGTCTGCCACCTAAAGATAATTGATTGGCTTCCAATAAGGAAAGCTCTTTTGTCAATTTTTCAATAACAAGTGTCCAATCTGAGTTAGACGCCCTTCTATAGTGTAAGGGTAAGCTCAGATATCTGATAGGAAGTGGGGAAATGGGGCAACCGATAATATTGGCAGATCTATTGGTGGCATCCACTAAAACACCAATACCAGTAAGAGAAGATTTCTGAAAATTAATTTTTAGACCTAAACAGGTTTGGAAACAACATAAAATCTGTTTAATATTAATTATATTTTCCTCAGTAGCTGCGAGAAATAAGATAATATCGTCCGCATATTGTATATTTACAATGTGTGGACCTTCATTAGGCATTTGAATGCTTGAAATCAAGTGCTGATCCACAGCTAAAGAGAGCATCCTATTAAGGATGTTGGTCACTACTATAAAGAGAAGAGGTGATAATGGATCGCCTTGGCGTAATCCATTTGTAGCGTTAAGAAAACCTTTGGGTGAGCCATTGATTAATATGGAAAAACGAACTATGGAAATGCACATCTTGATCCAATTTGTCCATGTGGGGCCACAACCCATTCCTGATAATGAGTCTAGAAGAAAGTCCCAGTTAACGTTGTCAAATGCTTTTTCAAAGTTCAATTTTAAAACAAAACCAGGAAAATTCATAACTTTCATATAGTGAAGAGTTTCTTGAGCCACTAAGAAACAATCTCCAATATATCTACCTGGAATAAAGGCACATTGCGAATTGTCTATTATTGTGTCTAGAACAGGAAAAAATCTGAAGCCAGAGTCTTAGTAATAATTTTATATAGACTATTTACCAGACTGATTGGTCTATAGTCTTTAATACTTTGTGCGCCTTCCACCTTGGGAATCACGACAATAAAAGTTTGATTAATAGGAGCTAAAAGATTATACTCCGAGCAAGTGTGAAGGCAAGTGAATACTTGCAAAATATCAAACTTAAGTAGGTCCTAAAACTGCTGGAAAAAACATAAAGAGAAACCATCAGGGCCAGGGGCCTTATCGCCAGGTAATGATTTAATGTTATTATAAATTTCTTCAATCGAGAATTTTGTTTCCAAATTCTCAGGGTGCTAAATCTTTGTAGGCAATAATAGATTCCAGTTTAATGTTGGAGTGAAGCCTTTAGATTTATTAAAAAGGAAGTAAAAATGGTCCTCCACTTCCTTTGAAATTGTAGAGGGGGACATAGAGATGACATCCTTAATCTTCAGTGAATGTATAGCATTTTTCCTCCTTCGGTATGTGACCATGTTGTGAAAGAAGGAAGTGTTCAAATCCCCCTCCTGGAGCCATTGAACTCTTAATTTTTGCTTCCAGTATACTTCTTGTTCATAAAGCAGGGACTGGTGTTCATTAAGAAGATCTTTCTTGAGAGTCACTAGTGTGTCATGGAGGTGTGAAGATTCTGCCATAGAATCAATTAACTTGATTTGTGACTCATTGTCAAGTAATCTATAGCATCGTTTTCCTCTAACAGGTTTAATCCAACTTCTAATTTGCTTTTATGTGTTTTCAGTCTATAAGCAAATCTAACCACAGGAGATGAAGAAAGGCAAATATGTTGGGAAAGAGGCCAGCATCTTTCTATAAAGGGTACAAATCCCTCAATTAGAAGCCAAGATTTATAAAATTTAAAAGGAATAGGGCCCCAATTAGTGGAATGGTGTTCAAAGAAATAGGAATATGGTCAGAGACCACTCTAGAATGACCCATACAATAAGAGTTGGGGAATTTGTCAGTCTAATTAGTAGATATCCGAAATCGATGAAGTTTTACCAGAGTGGGTGGTGACTGCATGTTGGACCAAGTATATTTAAAATTATTTGGAGAAATATCCACTAAAAGATTATCATTAATAAAGACATTGAACAATTTCATATCAGATGATATGTTGCTTCTATTAGAGTGTTCATTAGTAAATCTGGTCAAATTAAAGTCTCCCCCAATAACCCAATTGGAGTTTGCCCTATTTCTAATGAAATGGAGCTCTTCTAGGAAAGTACTTTTAAGTCTATGATCACAAGGACCATATACACCTGTAAGCCACCAATCAAATGCATTAGAATGGTTTCTAAAATGTAAAGACAAACTGAAAGAGACAGCAATAGTAGTAATTAGAGTGATATCTCTATCATCCCAACCAATTAAAAGTCCCCCAGAAGCCCCGATCGAAGGAATAAAGGACCACTTATGGAGTAATCTAGTTCTCAGGTAGCGAAAAGTACTAGGAGAAAAATCCTCTAATTTGGTCTCACAAATAATGAGAATATTGCATTTAGTAGTTCTCACTAAGTTATGTATGACTCTTTTTTTCCCATTAGAACCCAATCCTTTAATGTTTCAGACTGATATAATCATAATTAATGGGGGGGATATAGAAAGAGAAGCCAGGTTCTCAGCTAAGTGGGCATTATCCTGTAGTTGGATATTAGATAAACCTTGATTTCGTCGAACAGAATCAAGGAACTGCTTAGCTTCTAAAGTATTATGTAGGGAAATGCCCAATGATTGACAAAAGCTAATAAACTATTCATAAGAGTCCCAAGTAAGTGCATCATGCAACAAAAAACTAGCAGATGTATCAGTGTGAGAAGAAGCTAAATCAGAATGAGGAGCTGCAGAAGTGTCAGTTTGTAACTTAGTATGCAAAATGATAGAGTTAACAGATGAAGAGTCGCTAATACCTGGAGCGTGGACCGGGGTGGAAGGAAGGGGTTCAACAACCAATTCGGAAGGACCAGCCAAGTCGTCCTTTTCAAGGCAATCAAAAACGGCAAGCACCTTTTTAAATTTAGCTAAAGTGAGATGCCTGGCTTTGATCTCGGCTGCCACGAAATTGGAGGTATCGATCGAATCAAGGCTGGCCCCAGCAAATAAAGGAAAGTCTCGCTCTAGATCAGCATATGAACTGGGAGTTGGTAGAAGGCCCACAGAATTGTTAGAAGGGGGGATGGGAGGACTAATAGGTCTTGTCCATACATTTTTACCCCCCTAGAGGCTTTATGTCCTTTGCCACCCCTCCAGTCGCGGTTGTTCTTGAAAGATTTACGGACGGGGTGAAGACCACTGGAACCAAAAGAGGAGGGATGGGTCTTAGTAGGCCACGCAGGAGTGGTGCTAGAAGAAGGGTTAGAAAGTGAAGAGGTAGCGGGGCAAATGTCCCAACTTTGTCTGTAGCGAATAGGTACACTAAATTTCCAAAAGCAAAGAAACGACAGTCGGGAATATCTTTGCCAGGATGGACCCGAACACGAACCCTTGCGAACTCTAAATGTTTAACAGAGTCCAAAGATAAGTCCACTTGTAACAGTTCTGCGAAGCTCGAGACCATATGGTGAAACAGATCAACATTCCAAAGATGATGAGGAATCCCTTCTATCCTAAGCCACACCCCTACTTCCTTCAAAGTGTGAACAATATTAGAGTAGGGAGACCAAGATATGAAGGAGGCCGATATTAGTTATAGGGAGGCTCTGTACTTGTTTAAGTATTCATTTCTATCTTTGGGTGGGGAGAATACTAACAAAAATTTGCCAGGAGAGAAATCTTGGACTTCTATCTCAGATGAGTTTGGCCAACATGAATTGATATGGTCGACCAAAATCTGCTTTGTTAGTTGAAAAGAGTGTGAGGTGACTATAACACTCCTAGATAGGGTTAGAAAGTGGTTACATACCGCCTCAGAAGGGGGTAAAGTGGAGGGATAAAGAGTAGTGAGACCAGCCATGTTACAGCAGTGCTGGGGAATAGTGGGAGCAACCTGAAAAAATTTGCAGATCGCTGCAGTATGAGTCAGAGCTTTGCATTTGTAACAAGTACTAGCGAATTTATAGCGCTTTATTTGGTGGCCACGGAGACCGCATTTAAAACATCTACCCGTTGAGCGAATACTTGAGGGGAAGTGTATTTCTTTCGAATCACCTTCGTCCAACCTTCAAAAGAGGAGAAGTTGTCTTCTGAGAAGCCCAAGTTCAGAAGGTGTGAAGGAATGATTCTAGGAGAGAGGTGGGAAATTACAGGAGAAGAAAGGGGAGCAAAATGGTTGCCAACTCCGGAGTAGCTTGTTTTGCAAGACAGAGATGGAGGAGAGGAGTAAGTATGTGAGGAATATCTGCTGTCAAAAGAGATCACGATATCAGGTGATATCGTAGTGTCAGAGATACAATGTAATACACACGAAACCCCGCAAAGAGTAGGAGAGGGAGGCGGGAGAATTTCAACAGTTGCATTTGCTGCATGGGACAAATGAGGATTTTGACAACATGAAATCAAATCAGCTCGAGCGTCGGCGACCCCTGGGGAAGCTAAATGGTTTAACAAAAGTGAATTAGGAGTAAATCGAGAAGGAGAAGAGTAATAAGACTTAACTCCACTGGAAATCTTAGTGTTGTAATTACAATTATTGAAAAAATAATTGTCCTCAGTGTTAAATGTGATGACAGATGTCGTAGAACTCGAAGAGTCCCATGTAGAAATCGAAGAGAGCTCAGTGTCACTGTCAGTTCTGTCAGAGCCAGGGATGATTTTCCGAGGTGCAGGAGACAGTATGGGGGGTCTGACATGCATCGAATTGGTAATTAATGCCAAGGAAGGAGAGGATCGTAATTTGACATGCATCGACGAGAATGACCTCTCTTCAATTGAAGGAGAATTATGGTTAATATCATTATTAACCCCATTAAGAGAGAAATTAACCTTTAAATTGCAATTACGATAATTTACTAATTTAAAATTGTCAAATTAGGAGGAGAAAAGCTAGAATAGCACCACGCCTGAGACGTGACGACCGTCGTCTCCGACGAAATGTCTCGGTATCTGCACCTGGACAAATCCCCCACCTGTCGTCGAGGACCAATAGGCGAAGGGAAATCTCTAGGGGAGGTAAGCAGGTCAAAAACCACATCAAAGGGGGAAGGAAGCCAACTCTCCACATCATTGTATCCAACAACCCCGATGAACGAAGAGCCATAAAAAGCAATATCAGATCCAACCTCATCAGAACCACATACTGAGACTGATAAGCTGGGGGGCTTGGGGGGAATGAATATTGTTCGAAAAGAGCAACAGGATATATTTAAACTCTTAATCGAAACTGTATCCTTCCACAAAATACAAATGGAAAGATTACTAAATGCATGAGAATGTAATATTTTTGGCATAACTACAAGATTAACATTTAAAATAAGCCAAAAATCAGAACCTGTCTCCGCCTCTGAGTTCCAAGAGATGCGAAAATTTTCACAGAGAAACCAGGAAGCGGAGAACCTCCCCCCGCTAACCAGGAAGTTCCACGATCGTGGCAGATTCCCAACGAAAGGAGGAGATGAGGAAGAGGTAGAGGTAGAGGGGCTTACCTGCGTGGCTTTTTTCCCCATAAAGACCGTGTTGACTACGAGACGCCAAGCACCTGTGGCTGCGCGAAGACGGTCTAGAGGGGAAAGAGACCTCGGCTTCCTCTTCCAATAAGTGCTCTTTGAAAGCTTGCCAGTCGAAGTTAGCGACGCTAAGGAGAAGACGATGAGCCAAACGACCCGAGCCACTCCAATGATGACTCATAAGAACAAAGGAAAGACTACAGAGCGATTAGGGTTTTTTGACTTCCTGTGAACGTATCTGTGAAGTGTAGTACATGATCACTTGTCCCTAGTCAATTGTTTTAGGGCAGTTGGTTTTCAAGCCTCCCCTCTGTAGTTTTTTTATGGACGCAAGGCTTAATGGATAATCACAGATACATCTAAGACATATATTTGATCAAGGGTTGAGAATGTTTCCTAAAACACAGGTACATCTGGATAATCTTATTTATAATCAGTAAAGTTCATCGGCGTTAACAAGCATTAAGTTGGGTTGCCTTAATTGAAGTATTGAGTCACAAGTGTGAAACAATGTTAAGGAAAATTTAATAAAGTACCTCAGTTCATGTTTACGAATTTTTACATAGAGGCATAGATATATATAATTGGTGAAATCTACAATAACATCATATCTATGGCAAAGTTGCCTTCAGGCCTTGCTACTTTCTACCTACAAAACCAAAATCTGCGTCTAAGGTTGGTCTCCTCCAAAACTAGAGTGACTCCAACTTCATTCCCTGACCTTATGAGTAACAATTGGCATACACCTTGTTTTATGGGTTTTCTTCTATCATGCAGAGGTTGAAAATGAGGATAAATATGACCCATGTCCACAAATATGTTTTAGTAAGTAAAAATTACTATAATATTAGTTATAGATTGCATTTACATATTAAATTGTGCCAATAGTTGTAATAAGAAACTAAGAATCATATAAAGTTTTTGATTTTACAACATGCCACTTTTTAGGGTTAAGTTTGCAATCGTTTTACACTCCCGTAAAATTTGTAATTTCCAACAAATCTTAGAATTTTCATAATTTTTTCAACATTTAGACTTCTCGTAGACTACTTCTAATGAATGTTCATTAATTACCATAAAAGAATCTCGTTACGATTAACATACACATATTTTAGAAATAAAACAGAAATTATAATATAAACATTTACGCATTAATGCCAGACGAAAGAAAAGACTCATATATATTCATAAATATAGTGTGGAGATTGACATATGTTTTCCATGCATATTCAAATATAAGGTTGAAGTTAATACAATTATGAGATTAATCATCTAGCCTGATTTAAGGTCAAATGTCATTAATATTCATATATACTCGAATATAATGTTGAGACTAAGATATTGATATGGGATCAGTCAGTCGACCTGGTTTGTGATAGAACGATGTAAACCACTCAAACATGCTTGAATGTAATGTCGATGTTATGTTAATGTAGTATTGGTCGATCGACTCAAGGTCAACTAATGCAAATCACTCCAACATGCTCAAATATAATATTGAGATTATGTTAAAATTAGATCAATCCATTGGCTTAGTTTGAGGCCGAACGACGTAAATCACTCCAACACTAGGGATAAATGAGCACCAAGCCCAAGCTCGGATATGCCAACCTATTGAGCTTCTTCAATTCTTCTTTGACATATAAGGTCGAAGAAGTACATGTAATCATATGTCGAATGCATGGAGTTATATTATTGAATATAGAATCGAATAATACATTATGTAGCATTGCATATATGGACAATATAAAATATATGAATAATATATGATGCATATAAGTTTATATTATTGAATATAATGTCAAGTAATACATGATGTAATATCACATGTAAAGGCAACAAGGAATATATACGATTTCAACATTGTGTTAATGGTGATCTATTATATACATGGAATTTGTGTGCATGTATTATTCTATGGTGGAGTTATTTTGAAAAAAGTAGAGGAAACCTTACAATATTGGGAGGTATTCTTCTCGTTAACTTCTCATTGAATGTGGGTGTGGAAGTGAGCGTACGACTAGGCAGGGTGGATTTTGTATCTCGGTTGTTAGTGTTGAGGTCTTTGTCTCGGCCTCAGTATCTCTCTGTCGATTTTTATCTCATATAGATCTAGGAATGTACATGCGGTATGTCGATGTCTCGATCTTTTTGTATCTTTTGTCTTAGGATCTCTATCTCTTTTGTCTCGGGGGATCTAAGTATATGCAGGATGTTAATCTCTATCTCTTCTATCTTGGGGATGGGATGTTGATCTCTACGTTTTGAGTACTGGTCACAAATCATTGTGTTGGGACTGTGGATTGCATATCTCTGTGTCGGGATCACAGGGTTTTCGATTATCGATCTCTATGTTGAGATCGAAGATTGCTGGTCTCAATTTTTTGTCTTGGAATTCTGATTTAGGTCTAGATGTTGGTCTTCAATTTCTGAGAATTCTGATTAATCATTCTAGATCCCTCTTCAACGAAGGAGGGAGCCTTTATTTATAGGAAGATCGCTTGTCTTAAATTCAAATATAAGTATTTTTGAATTTTAAGTTTAAAATATCCAAAAATAATATATTTCCACGATATCTTCTGTCTTTTTTCAAAATAATTCCACTTTGTGCTGTAAAATTTGTTAACACACTCTCTCACATTGTTGGATCGACATGTCAACTTCTTTCATGGAGGTGTATCAATTTAGTTTAATTTGTATGGACTTCAATTCTTTATAGGCCTACCTTGAATTTGAAATTTCTTGATGTCAACAACTACCTAAAATCCTTTATTAATTGTTTTTGTATGTAGATTGGATATCTTAATAAAGTATGCAAGTAATAAATAATGCTAATTATTGCTATTTAGGTAAGATTTCGATTGAATCAAAGTTATAAGTTACGTACAAGAGTAAGGTATTTTTATCAATTTTACTAAAACACGGTAGATAAGCATTATTTGACCAACATCAGGAATTGTATTAATCTTTTTATAATTATCATAAACATATGGAAAAGCCAAGATGGACATGTATGTCTTTGCTATAAGGTTTCATTTTCTATATTTTTATACAATTATTAAAATCTAAATTTATTGCCTTTTTATCTTGTTTAGGTTCCACAATACATTATTAATTTGTAATTTTTTATATTTTTTTTTGACCATTGGATAAAGCATGCAGTTTTGACTGTTGAAACTTTATCTAATACTAAAATCTCTGGTGCTTTAAATTGAGTAATTTTAGTCAAATTAAATAATCTCTGGTGCAGTAATACCAAGATGGGGATTTATATATATATATATATATCTATATGTGGGAGATTTAATATTTTTAAATTTTTAATTTATTTTCTACAAATATATTAATTAATATTATTTACACATAACATTTAGAAATGAAACAAAGATAATGCGTTATGACACCACTGACCAGGAAATCTATTACAGTGACAGGCGAGGCTTGTACATTTACTGGAGTGCCAAAGCTGTTGATAATTTCAATTCAATTTTCCACGATGGAGCTTCCAAACGAAACATATATCATTGTTAAACTTTATCTACATCATTTAAAATGTCTTAAATCAAATGATGTGAGATTCTCCTGAATGACCCAGCAATGCATCGCTTACTTAGCCAATTAGAAACTGTTCACTCTTATTCCAATTCCCATGTTAGATCTTTTGAGCTTTGGTTGATCAAAATTCCAGACAATTAATCGAGACCAATTTCAACCGCTGTAACTTAATTTTAATTTAGAAATGGCATTATGAAGAGACATTATATTATATACTGATAAAAAGAATTCACAGCCCTTAGCTCGCGTCCGATTGGTAAATGGTAACAGTCCACTCACGCCGACTAGCGGACGTGGCCGATATTAATCCACTCATGTCTAAAACCACGCACTCACGTGGTTCTCGAGTACGTGTCAATGTTCATATGGATCCAAAGCCCATCAACATCAGAAACCAAGCCCAAACAAAGACATTTACTTGTGATGGGGCACCAACGATCCAGCAACACACATTTTTGAAGGAGAACCCTGAACAGCATGCATCTGCCAAAGTTACATTATTTGATTGTATGTTGATTTGCTTCTGCCAAGAGGCAAGAGCTGCATTTTTTTTGCTTCGAAGTGGTCCTTCCAACCTTGATTGCATGATGTGTGTGTGTGTGTGTTTTTACTTAGATGACACAATCCTTCCGTTCTTTTTTCTTGTGTTGTTGCAGGTATCTTCCAGCACTTTCGCAGAACTTGGTTCCAAATTAAAGCTCGGCAGATCATCTCATTTTGTGTAAAGGCAAACTGAAAAGATTGTTAAGCTAAGAGCTAAAGCACCTCGTTACCAGATGGAGCCCAAGAGCGCATTCCCTGTCTACAAGTACCGGACCTTCTGGCTCCCCGGTGATTACCTCCGAGCAACGTTGGCGACGGAGGACCACTTCACGGCCCGTGCTAGCGATGTGCTCATCTCTACTGCCAGCCCGAGTGCAAACATAACGTGGCTCAACTCACTGATGTTTTCCATCATGCCCAGCACTGGTGAGAAGAATGACAACATCACGTTGGTGGAGCCACACAAGCTCTTCCCTTTCTTGGAAGGTCATGATCGGTACTGCTCCAAGGATACATACATGGACGTGGACACATACCCTTCTCCAAGGACTTTCAACACCCACATCCCTTACTCTCTACTGCCCAATTCCTTGAAGGACTTCAACTGCAAGATCATTTACTTATGCAAGGAGCCCAAGGACAATTTCCTGTCTTGGTGGTGCTACTACTACAAGAACAAGAAGAATACAGTTTGTGAAACACTTTCCATGGAGGAAGCGGCTGGGTTATACTGCTCAGGGATGTTCCCTTGGGGGCCTGTTTGGGAACACATGCTGGAGTACTGGAGAGACCACCAGAGGAGGCCTGAGAGGACGTTGTTCCTGAAGTATGGTGATGTGAAGAAAGATATGACGGGTACTGTTTTGAAGCTGGCGGAGTTCATGGGTTGGAGGGATTTGACGGGAGAGAAGGAGAAGAGGCGTCTGGTGGAGGGTGTTGCTGATAATATCTGTCGTAGTCTTGGAAGGTTGGAGGATGGGGATTGGAAAGGCCATCTCATGCCAGAGATGGTGGAAAGGATGAATAAGATTACTCAAAAGAAGTTGCATGGATCTGGTCTAACCTTTTGAACTCGATCTGTCTGTCTGTCTGTCCGTCTGTGCGTGTGTGATTATCATCTGGCCTATTTATGTTTTGTCTGAAAAGTTTCTGTTCTTCATTCCGAAGGCCCAAGAGTTTCCTTTCTAGTCAAGTATAATTACATTATTATCTCTTGTTGTTTTCTGGTTGGTGTAAGTTCTCTGTGAATTTCCTCACAAGTAATAATGAATGGCACGACTTAATCACTGAGTTGTTGGGACAAGATCACGACAGTGTCGATTGTTTTTTTTTTTTTGAAGGTAAAGAAGCAAAACAAATCAATTACTGTGTAGAGTTGATGTTAATTCTTTCACCAACTATTATCAACTTTACCCATGGCGACGTATAGCCACTTCCATATTTTCAGTTGTTTCACTCTTCGTTTACATACCAGTGACAACTGCCATATGATTATGTAAAATCCCATCCCATATTGCATAACCAAATAAATAATACCAGAGCAACGAGAACATGAAAAATTAGGGGTGTACATACACTACAAGAAAATCGACGTTTAACGAGGAATAATTGTCCTCGTAGCTACGTACATCGTTAAATCAATACTGCGAGGACTTATCCTCGCAATGTGCTCGTTTATATGGAGCGAGGACATTACGAGGTAATATGTCCTCGTAAGGTCCTCGCCTTCTCCTTGTAACGCCTCGCTAAATGTTCGGTAAGTGCTCGCTAAATATAATGCGACTGTATGGTCGCTGCAGTGTTAACGAGGACAGTTCCTCGCAAAGTGTTCGCTAGTTATCGTTATATTGGCGAGGACATATCCTCGCTATGTCCTCGCGAATACTGGGCAGTAAAAAAAAAAATTTTAAATTCCATTGAAATACCTGTTACAATGACATTCAAATACCTGTAACAATGGCATTCAAATACATTCAACACACATACAG